>PVJH01005490.1:0-111511 GCA_004026705.1 Nesogale talazaci
TCAGCGGTTCAAACACACCAGCCGCTTCATCAGAGAAAGATGTGCCTGTCTGCGTCTGTCAGGATGACAACCTTGACAGACCTACATACAGGCCACTAGGAGTTCGAATGGACTCAATAGCCAGGGAATCTGGAGAGAGACTCATGCCAAGACAAATGGTCTGGTCCGAAGTCCAACACTTTCACCACTGTATCATTAGCGCCCCATCACTGAAGGACAGCAGGCCGTGTACCTCAGAGTCCAAGCACAAGAAGCAAAACAGGTTCAATGAAGTTAATCAGAGTTAGTCATTGTTAAATACTGAGTCAGTAGCATTTGCTGTGTTGAGCCCTTGATACAACTTATTCCCATCAACAAATCAAAGTAAGGAGAGTCTGTCTATCCATTGCACAGATAAACTAACCAAGGCAGGGAGAGACAAGGGATTTGCAAGGTCTTACAAGTACGAGGGAGTAGATTCAGGACTCAAAATGAGTCCATCCGACCCCAGAACAAATCGTCTCAATCACATCTCACTGCTTCTAAAATAGGGAAATAATCAAAAAGCATTTTAAAGAGCAGCTAAAAAAGTCTCATAATTCACTAAGAATTTCCTAAAAGATTTACTTTTATGTATGCTTTTCTACTTTTGACTCTTCAAATTAAATACAATTTTGCACTTAAAAACATAAAGTGAGCATACTTATTTTCAGTGAGCTATATATGGGGAAAATGTTGAAATGACAAAGTTCATTTTACATGTGTATACAGACATACACATATATACTACAAGCTTTCTAAAAGTCAAAAGACAATTTGTCTTATAAAAAACACTTGGAAATAATAATTTTTTGACGTTTTAAATGGTTGCTATTTTAAGTACTATTTTTCCAAGAAGTATGATTTTTTTAAAAAACCAAGCATTAAACTTTTATTGATTTGAAATGAAACAAAATGCTGCAGTTGTATTGATCCACAGGGTCAATGCAGGAGAATTCCCCTAAATGGGTCTCAACTTTAGTAACCTAGAACTGATGTGCGTGCTTTGAAGGTCTTCCTTTTCCAGAAAGAGATAGTATGGGGTAGCCACTGAAGGTACTATTTATCTGTAAAGGCCCCACTGCTCAGGCCAACAAACTGAAACCGAGAAGGCTGTAACTTCTATTGACTGTTGGTTGACGAATTATCCCCTAAAATATCTATTAGCTCCTCCTAGAGGGGCACTTGAGGCTTCTGTAGGAATGTTGGAAGGGTTTTCTTTAAAATATCCTTGATCCAAATATATGCCAGTCCACACATTTCGCCATCTTCCTTTAGAGGTTTGTATCAGCCGGGCTTTTCTCCGATCTGTATAATCGGATAGAAGGTGCTAGGCTGCATCCATTTCTCTCTGCTCCATCCTACACCCCAGCTTCGACTTGGACAAAGGTGGCCGTGATTAGTGCGGTGGCAGATTGCACTGGGCAGGCCCCCACTCCAGGCCTGCTCGGGAAGAAGTCCCAGGGATAACACACCCCTCACCCAAAACAATGTCCAGAGAGGATCAAGAACGCCACTCTCACACACAGAAAATTACCTTCCAGGAGAACTGATGAAAAACATATTTTCTGTGCCTTCGTTCTCTTTGGAGTCTGAACGTCTTTGTGCAAAGGACTTTCGGAATTGGCAGTCTGCAGTGTCACTCACGAGTGTCACGGACTCACTGTCTGAGCTCTGAGCTGTAGAGCTGTCCCTAAGCTATTTCCCAAGTCCACCTGCAGCTTGCACAGCCCCAGACATGGCGCTCTGAGAATCTAAGTCTGGGATGGTCTTGCCTTAGGGTCTTCGTCATGTTTCCTAATATTGGCAAATTTTCTTTTTCGAATCCTTGATCCTCTGGTTTCCTTCACTCCCCCCACCCCCATCCCTTAACCGATGTCCATTCTTCCTTGAACTCAGTGACTCAAGCCGTCTCCAGCCACCTCTTTCTCCTCTTTTGTAAGTGAGATCAGAAGTAAGATTCTTGTACGGAAGATCAGTTTTCTAAATGGGCGCTGATGCAAATAGCCCAGACAAGCAGCACACCGAAGTACAGCACGGTACATGTCTATTTAAAACCCATTAGTATCGTGCATGTTAACCCTCTTCATTCGTCCTAGAGCAGATTTCAAGACGAAGATCTTTAAATCCTTTTCTTCACTAGGCTCCAGTCCTTTGAAATCAAAGTTTTCACAGGTTCTTTTCAACTAAGATACATACCCTTTAAAAAATGCCTTTATTTCTTTTATCGTGTTGATAAAATATCTTTGTAAATCTCTCTGTGCTTTTGCAGAGTTAGAACCCTCAAACTTCAAATATATGATTAATCTAAAACAGATAAAGTCACACACACACAGGCGCACGCGTGCAATTTTCTACTTGTGCCGCAGTGCAGAGAGCTGTTCCACAGTGGCAGGCACTCGGTTTCTCTTTCTAGGCAGAGATCACTGGATTGCAATTCCTTCATCTGGACACGAGGGGTCTCTGTAGTTTCTAAAGGCCTTCTAAGGCTCTGACAGCAGGGCTTAAATACAGGACATGGACTTCTACTTCACTTTCTAATGCAAAAGCCTACAATGTTCTTAACAAAAGGCCTTCGGACAAATTACTATTTCTCAGGTTATGGGAGTGTGTGTGTGTGTGTGTGTGTGTGTGTGTAGTCTGTTTTCAAACAGATGATTTTTAAATTGTTCATCTTGTAGCTTCTGGCTTGGTTCAGGCTCTGCCCAGAACGTGACGTCAGCCAGGGTCTTTTTTTTTTTTTTTTTAAGATTTTTCGTTTGTTTGTTTTTGGCATCACTGCCCTCTGGTGGTCGTTGGAGCTATCCAGGGCTGCTCCTGAGAGCCGCCGCTGGATTTGAACCGCCAATCCCGGGGGCCACAGTCCCGCACTCACTGCATCTGTTTTATACGCATTCGCCTTGTGAAGAATGGCACTTCTTCAGGCCACTGGCCCGATGTGCTTGAACATTGCTCATGTGACATGACTTCATGTTCCTGGGGCACAACACTTAGCATTTGAAGAGATTCTCTAGACTGACTTTGACTTAGTTGAATGAGCACCCTGACCCTTCTGGAAGCACAGGATCAGGTTCCTCTGGCCTCTGGCCACATTTCCCCTAACAACCGATGTAGAGTCATGTTTTTTTGTGTGTGTTTCTGTTTAAAAACACCAGAAAAGTGGATGAAGGGAGACGTCGAACAGTGTAAGACATGACAAAATAATAATAATTTACAAATTATCAAGGGTTCGTGAGGGAAGAGGTGGGGAGCGGCGGGGGGGGGGGGCGGGAATGAGGAGTTGATACCAAGGGCTCAAATAGAAAGAAGATGTTTTGAGAATGATGATGGCAACACATGTACAAATGTGCTGGACACAATGGATGGATGCATGGATTGTAATAAGAGTTGAACGAACCCCCAATAAAATGATTTTTAAGGAAAAGAAGGGCTGAGCCCTGGTAGTGTAGTGGTTGTGTGCAGGACTGCAGCCCACTGGCTTGGTGATTCAAATCCAGCAGCAGCTCTCCAGGAGCATGGCTGGCCCTCCTACTCCCACCAGAGGCCAGTGATGCCCCTCCAAGAAAAAGACAGTCCTTTTGGGATGAGCCCTGTGGCACAGTGGGTGAGTGCAGGACCACAGCCCACAGGGTTGATGGTTCAAATCCACAGCAGCTCTCCAGGAGCAAGGCTGGACCTCCTACTCCCACCAGGGCAGTGATGCCAAAAAAAAAAAAAAAGGAAAGGAAAAGAAATATAGACATTGAAAGACACTGTAAAACTGTGCTATAGGCAGTAAGCCAATCCCCCTCTAAGTATTTAATCTCACAATGGATATTGTTTGGTATTTATTGATGAAGTACTGACTTGGAATGGCCTACACTATCTGGAAAGCAAAGATGAACTCCATGTAATAAATTGCATTTTGCATCAAAAGACAGCTTCTTTAATATAGATTTTAGATTCGATGTCCCTGAACTCATGGCCAACAGCCCTAGAACTCATGCTTGAGCGACCTTCTCTAACATGGATTTTCTCCATATGACAAACACACACACAAGCACCTTCTTGTGCGGAGAGACACTCATCACCACTTCAGCACTATGCTTCGAAGCCATTTTAAGTCGCTACGTCACCAACAGAAAGCACACAAAGAAGGCCAGGAGGAGGAAGAGGAGGAGGAGGAGGAAGAACAAGAAGAAATAGGCCCATGAGAAGGAGCGCCGTTGACACGATGTGATCTAAAACTCCCAGGCAGAGCACCCCTCGGCTGGGAGGGTTTGCATCTGGAAACCCAAAATCCTCGTGAGCATGCGGAGGCATGTTTGCAAACAACGTGAGAAGTGCTGCTTGCATCTGGGACTGGAGATCAATGTCAGAAAGTGCTCGAGTTCACAAACAGAGGGTCCAGGAGTGGTCGCGACACAAACAGGGAGGATGGTGGGTCTTCTCGTTCTCTCCTCCGCGTCATGCTTGGCTACTTTTCTCTACGTTGTTTCTCTGCATGCATGGGGTAATTTCAGCTTTGTCATCCAGGTCAACCGTTTGCTCTTCAGCAGTAGCTAATTTTTTCTTTAAACAAGCTTCGGTGCTTTGAATCACAATGGTAACATTTTTCACGTGGCGACAAATTCTACTTGTCACATCCACCCCCCCCCCTTTTTTTTTTCATGGTTCTCTCTTCATGTTTTTAATTCTTTCGTCATTTTAAACGTCGTCCCTTGATAGTCGTGATTACATTTTTAGACAGTCTTACTGGCGCTTCATCTGGTATATCTCTTAATAGTAGTTCATCAGAACCTCGGGCATACTCAGTCACAGAAACCTGAGCCCCAAACCCCAAGTGAAGATCTACTGTGCCAATGAGCCCTCACAAGGAGATGTTTTCCCACCCAGAGCAGAAGCTGAGGCAGGCAAGGCCCTTGGTGGAGGTGGTGGTCGGATGCCAGTGAGCCTGCTCCGACTCACTGGGCCCCTGTGTTACCACCGACGGAAGCACTGCCTGGTCCTACACCCTCCAAGCACAGAGCGCGTGATGGGTCCATTGCTTCCGCCTCTCTGCCAACCCCTCTTGTGGAGGACCTTCTGCTGTCCGGCTGCCCTTCTGCTTTACCGAGCACCATGACCCTCTCCAGGGCCAGCTCTCTCCTGGCAACACGTCTCACCCATGTGAGGCAGGGTCTGCACAGCCTTGCCTCAAAGGAGCATGCTGGCTGTCCTTCTTTCAAGGCTATGGACTTTTCTTTTCTAGTCATTTCATTTAGGCTTCCAGCCTCGCTTGCAGACCTCGGCCCCATTCCCGTCTTTTAGAGACCCACGTTCCATTTCCTTTCTCCGGTGGGTGTTGAGACCCTGAGCCCCAAGATGTCCCAGGGAGCTGCTCAGAGATGACCCTAGATAGAACCCTATCACACGGTTCCTCGTAATGGTCAGCCTCTCTAGGTTCTCTTCCTTACTTGCAGGCTCCATTTGCTTTTGTTTTTCAAAGACTGCTGTTCTTTTTATATTCCAAGTGGTTAGGGACTCAGTGGTGGAGAATGTCAGGTTCTGGAATTCGAAGTCTGGCCGGGAACAGAAGTCTGATGGTCCTCATGAACGCCCCAGTGGATTCAAGCCAGCCAGCATGCTGGGTATAAACACAGCCCAGTCAGAGACAAAAGGGGCCCTGGTGGCATAGTGGGTTACGGGCTGGGCTGCTAACCACAAGGTCGGCAGTTTGAAACCAGGAGCCACTCACCCAAGAAAGAGAAAGCTGTCTGCCCCCATAAAGAGTTACAGTCCCAGAAACCCCCCAGGGTCAGTTCCACCCTGTCCTGCAGGGCCCCTGGGAGCTGGAATGGATTTGCTGGCAGTGAGTTTGGCTTGGGATCAGGGACAGAAAGTTTATTAGGATGCATTCCTCTGCCCTGCTTCACGGGGCTTGCCATATGGCGGCAGACAAATACTTGTAAGAAGTGTAGATTATCACTCAAACCTTGACACCAGTACAAAACGGTAGGCGTCCCTTCCTTCCGCAAGCGTGCATGAAGCATCTCCCAAGAATGATCTTGAACCAGAAGGATGAGGGCATGGATATTTCTCTCTGGGAACGTTGTCCAGTGTGGGAGTCTGATGCAGCCAGATAAAATATAGTGAGGAAAAGCTAGGCATGGGCACGCCCTACTGAACTGATGTGGAGGGGTCCAGAATGATATCCTCAGTGCATCCTAGATGCAAATCAGGAAAAGGGGAAGGCAAAGGCTGGTACAGGGGGTCCTGGACAGGTGAGTAGCAGAAACCAAGGCCTGAAAAGGGGAACCAACATGGTTTGAGTCAAAGTGCAGCAGTACATCCAACCCAAGGCTGGGTGTGGTGGGGAGTGAGGTGCTGGAATCCCAGCATTCCACAGAAGGAGGTTGCCTAGGCTCAGAAATCAAGAAAGGCTTTGGGGAAAGGTGGTACTTATTGTTGCTCTGGAAGCAGGATGAGGGTTTTTAACAGGAGTAGGAAAGGGAGAAAAAGACACAGACAGTGACTAACGTGGCCCATGCCTGGGAGAAAGAGGAGGAGGTGAGCAGGGGACCCAGGGGGGGAAGACCACAGAGAGCTCTGGATGATTGATGACGCCCAGAGCAGAGCTGCCATGTCTACCCCCAGGTAGTGGTACGCAGCCTATGAAAAACAGAAGCTAATGAGGAAACTGCGGTTATAAACACCCACCACCTCCAAGGGCTTGGAAGGCCCTGAAAGGCACACCTGGCTGTGGCACTCGGCTGCCTCTCAAAGACACAGCCACACCGTGGGCCAAGGGACAGGAAACATCTGTGCCACCCCGGCCTGCCTGAATCCGCTCTCTCCCTCTCCTTCTTGGCATCCGAACCACTGGGAACAGAACAAAGGCGAAGGCAAGCCCTAGCCTGGGTCCCAGAGAAAAACAATAACAAGAGGACGCCAACTGGGTTTACCAGTGGGGAAGGGGAGGTGCCCCCCCACCTCCATCAGTTCTCATCAGGAGGGCAGATATAAAAGCCTCATTGTTGCTGGCTTCTCCCCTTTGGGAATGAAGGTGCTAACGAGTCCACTGTGGTTAGAAGAGCACCGGGCTGGATAGGAAACCTGCGTTCCCATCCAGGGCCTGTCAGTAGCTTGCTGTGTTTATCTGACACGTTGCCTCACTCCCTTGGGTCTCGAGGTGATGAGTTTCATCACATGTGTATGAACTCAGCTAGTGGTTCTCAGAGCAGGGCTGGTGGCGCAATGGTTAAGTACTTGGCAGCGCACCAAGAGGTCATTGACTCAAACCGGCAACGGCCGATCTATGGGAGAACGGTGTGGCAATCTGCTTCCAGACGGACTTCAGCCTCAGAGAGCCGACGGGGCAATTCCATTCTGTCCTCCAGCACCCCCGAGAGGCAGGTTCACCGGCAAAGCATCCGTTTGTTTAGAACAGGGGTGCTCACACATTTTCAGCACACAAGCTACTTATAAAGCGATCAAGTCAAAATGATCTGCCAACTACAAAAATGCACAACATATATTTATTGCATCTACTCATAAATGCATTGAGAGTTCTTTAGATGTACAATGTATGTTTGTGTAACTGGTAGAACCATATGAGCCCATATGGCACAACACAACACAATGAACTATGTACATTTTTTTGTCATTATCTGAGTTTACGCTGATGGTGTGCACTGAATGGAATGAGCCAGGAATGCAGAGTCCAGACAGTAGCTGTTGACAGCCAGCCTCAAGCACACTTCCAAATGATCATCAGGCATGGTGGAATGGTCCTTGGACTTCATGATCTTTATGTGGGAAAAGGTTAATTCGCATCAATAAGGAGAATCGAATAATGCAGTCAAGGAGGTAGCACATTTTCTATTTTTTTTTTCTTCGCATCACTGCCCTGGTAGGAGTAGGAAGATCAGCCTTGCTCCCGGAGAGCTGCTGCTGGATTTGAACCATCAACCTTGTGGGCCTCAATCCCGCACACTACCACTATGCCACCAGGGCTCAGCTGAAGGTAACACATTTTCTTATGTTTGGATACTTTCCCTCTGTAAGTAAGTTCCTGAACTTTTCATGCATTCTAAACTTCAGCTGAATATTGGCTTGTAGGGTCAAAATGTCATCTTCCAGTCCAGAAGAGTTTGGGTGAAACAGTGTAGCAATTTTTTTTGGGGGGGGGGCAATCACTGCCCTCTGGTGGGAGTAGGAGGCCCAGCCTTGCTCCTAGAGAGTTGCTGCTGGATTTGAACTGCCAAGCCCATGGGCTGCAGTCCCGCACTCAACCACTACGCCACCGGGGCTCAGCCCCCAGTGTTGCAATTTTTGATGCAAATGAATCAACCTCAGCATCTCCTCCAGAAAAATAGCACAGCAATGTATTCTTGAAGGTGGTCGACTTAGCTTGTCAGTTTTGTTTCAGTTAGCACAGTTGTTTGAGCTTGTGTTTGACACCTAAAATTGCATCTGGTTGACAGAGCTCTATATCAATTAAGTGACAGGATTGATGATAGGCTTGCATCTATTTTTTTAATGTCATGACATCTACCCACACTACATTTGCGATCAACTAGTAGATCATGATCAATATATTGAGCACCCCTGGTTTAGGAGTGGAGTAGTTCTCAAATACATTCTCTGGGCCCCCAGAGAATTACAGGGAGCCCTCAACTGTGTGGTAGTGATAGTGACTTGGTGGTCAAGTTTCACATTCCAGTGCCGTCTGGCGCAGCTAACACCTGCCTGGCAGTGGACGCTTGTGTGCTGCTGTAAGGCTGGACAGGTTTCCGTGGAAGGAACTTCCTCCAGACTAAGACAGACTGGAAAAGCTTGATGATATACTTCAAGAGATCAGTCACTGAAAACCCTGTGAGCCACACAGGTCTGATTAGGGAGACGGTGCAGGTATGCCCCTAGCTTCCCTCTGTTGTATGAGGGTGATCATACATTGGGGCTAACTGGCTGGCAGCTTAAATGGAGAGGTAAGCCAGCACCAAAGAGTACAAAATCCAGGGGGTGCTCTAAAAATCTCCAGCATTTCTTTGAAAGGGTTGAAACCAAATATAAACAAGATAGGGTATTCCTTTTCCTACCAATTGCTTCTGGGTAAGGGTAGAAACCCAATCTGTCTATATCACACCGAATCCACAGCATTTAGCCAACTCGTGATACATGAGCATATGCTGAATGACTCAGTGGCCGTGACTGGAAGAAATTGCTTTGTAGTTTTCTGCGGGAATAAAAAGTAGATTCGGTGTTCCCCTCCCTGGAAGCTTTTGTGAGCAGTGTGTCTTAACCGAGTTTTGAACACAGACATGAAGGCGGGACAAAAGGCACGCATTTGTAATGAACAATGATGCTTTTGTGCAACTTCTACCCTACACATCCCCTTCACAGAAAACCCTGGGGTGAATTCGTGATGACTTTTGTTTACCCCTATGGTCCAAACAGAAGGCCCTGTCATTGATAGGTGCCTCTGAGTCTGGTCTAGCTCGGAGCTGCCCTATGTTCAATGGACCAACACTGCCCAGTCCCATGGCATCGTCACAATGGTGGTTGTGCTTCAGCCCATGGTTGCGGCCACTGTGTCAGTTCATCTCATCAAAGGACTTTTCAGCGCCCTTCTACTTGACCAAGCGCCATGGCCTTTGCCAGAGACAGGTCTCTGTTGACAACATGTCCAATGTATTTGAGGTGAAGTTTCATGGTCCCCGATCCTCAGATACTTTCTGACTGCACTTCTTCCAAGACAGATTTGCTTATCCTTCTGGAAGCGCTTGTACTTTCAATATCCTTAGCCAGGACCGTGGTGCATATGCATTGATTCTTCTTCTGTTTTTTATATCCAGTGTCCAAATTTCCTGTACATATGAGGCGACTGAACCGAACTGTTCAGTAAACTGAACCGAACTGCCACAGGACTAGAAAAGGGTTGGGAGTGTGGTGACTGCTAACGATAATTCTAAGACGGTGGGTAGGTCCCAGGGCCTGGATGCTACTCTCCTGCCAGAAGATTCTTTGCCATTTGATCTTTAGCCAGTCACCAACCAGGACCTTTCTCAGGACACCTTTTTAATTTTCCGTGTAGACACTGTGAAGCACAACACTCTCTTTCCCCCTCCCAATTTCAAGTTCAGAAATCTGATGAAAGAGCTTTTTGTCCTATGTTGCTTTGTTTTCCCTGTCTCTGGAGTTCAGCAAAAGTCTACAGATTTTGCTGTCTGGGACTAGAGGCTCCGTATTATCAGTCTGATTTATCTAGGCCATCTCCTCCAAAGAGCTAACATGTGGTCCCCCAAACAAGCTAATAACCTCAGTCCATCTTTCCTGGGCTCATTAGCCCTGTGATCTGGACACCCATGATGCATTCAGTGCCCTGAAGCTTCTGGCTGAAAAAGATCTAGTTAAAAGGGCAACCACCTGAAAGAGAAAGAACAATCTCAACTCAATTAATTCCTCAGAAAAGGTTCTTGAATGCCTACTATATCTAGGAGATAGAAATACAGAGATGAGCAAGTCAAGACCCTCTTCTGAGGCAGCCAACAATTATCCAGTTCATCAAGCATTCACAGAACGCCAAATACATGCTACGTATTGGGCTAGGGAAAGAGGGGGGCCATTCACTATCATACTCTCAAACACAATCTCCCCCCCTATGTAAAATTAGGGGTGCTATTGTCAAGGATGCTCAGACAGACCCTCGGGATCTCAATTCTGGTGTAAGTGGAACTTGTAATCCATTGCACATTTTTCTTCCTTAAAATGGTTAAGGGAGAGCCTTGGAATGGGTTATTAAAGATATACTGAATGAATTAAAGAGTAGGGAACATCGGGGATTCTTGAGCTTGGATGGTTTCCTCTGACACATAGCCTAAAAATTCTTCTTGTCCACAGCCAATTTTCTGGGAGTGCTTTCTTTAGATAAAGTTTAAAAAAATCTAAATATTAGAGGGTTTGAGACTGTTATGTGCAACTAAGAACTAGCTAGGCTCTCTCTTTGTGCAGAAGTTGATTCTACGTGCAGAGCTAAATTCTAAAGGACGTAGTTAGGCCTGCAGCAGCATTTGAGACATAGAACATCCTTCCCTCCTGATTCCAGCACATAATCTTCTTGGTCTTAAAGAGCATACTAAAATGGTCTGGGGTCCCAATCCCAGCCCTACCATATACCAGTTGTTGGATCTTTCACGAGTCACTTACCTGACTGGGTCTGCTTTAGAAGATAACCCTCCTGCCTGCTATTTCGAATAGTTAGGTGCCTCTGTTCACAAGGATATTAGATGATTATTGGGAATGATACCTGTGCATTTTTCCCCTCCTCCAGAGAAAAAGGTCAATAGTAATAAAACTGAGGAGTCCGAGGCATTTTTCTTAGCTGTAAATTATTGAGGAGAGAGCACCTGGGTGATGACGTAGGCCTCAGAGACCAATGGCATAAACCTCAATCAAAATCCACAACCATTGGGTCGATTCTGACGTGTATGGATCTACAGGACGACTATAAATTGGTTCTGAGTCCTATGGGCCTAAAGGACGAATATCAGTGCTCCATCTGGTTTCTGAGGCTGCACACCCCCCAGAGCAGTCAGTTGGTTGGGGTGGCAGGTCTATCACAGGCCTTTCAGGAAGCAACTCCACATGTAATCCACGGGGCCCCTAGGGTTAGTCAAAATTGTCATGCTCCGAAGAGATCCGGGGGGTGAACTCCTGCCACATCTATCTTGTGGTCCTTAACTGCCTTTATCTCCTGCTGTGCTCGTCTTGTGAAACTGAGGGGAAGGTGGGCAGGAGAGGGTACCCACAGAGGATCGACTAGAGCTACACATCTCCCCCGCCCCCAGATTTTATGGACAGTTTCAGACATAAACTTGAGAGTTGAGAAATTTTATGGTGAACCCACTCCCTCGATGTTACCCTTAATAGGATGCCCTCGGTGCTTTCTCACAAATCTGTCCATCTGCCTATTATTCCATCTTATTTTAGAATGGATTTCTAAGTAAACTGCAAACATCAGTGCCTTCCCCCTACACACATCAGAATGCATATCATTGGGTTTAACGTTTGACGTGTCTTCTCGTTTAACATGAAATGTACATATCATGATATGCCCATCTATTGTGGACATTTTCTGAATCTTGAAAAGAGAACACTCTCATGCTACTGAAACCCTTGTCAGCATCTAGCACATTCAGAGAGCGCCCGCAGACCTCTCTCCTGTCAGTCTCTGTCCCCGCTCCTCCAGAGGCAAGCGCTGTTAGATTCCTTCCCACCAGCCATGGGTTTTGCCTCTCTTAGAACTTTCTAGACATGAAAGCACAGTTAGGCATTTCTTCACTCTGTATTGTCCTTTTGACAGATGCATGTCGTATGATACATCAGCAAACGTGTCCCTTTCTATTGCTGCGTATCCAGTTTTCCTCAGTGGGTTCCCAGGCTGGTTCCAGTTTGGTACTAGTGTGACTTGTGATGGGACCATTCGGTGTGCAGTCTGCTGCTTTTGTCTGTGAGCCACCAGGTGCGTTAGCCTTGCTCCTTGGAAGGGATGAGAGCACGGGATGACTCCTCTTCTAGGCGGCCTTGACCCCAAACACATCCCATAGCAGATGGTAGCCTCGCCTTCCTCCCTGAGGATGTCCATATTGCCTGCAACTGCTCAGCTAAGCAGGCTTTCCTGCAGCACCTGGGCCAACCCCACTTCTCCTTCTGTCCCCAGCAGGGGGAAGCTGGGTCCTTCTCCTGCAGCGTCAGAAGGGTGCTGCAGACCCTCTCCTGGCACCGGCGGTGGACAGAGACCCGTTGGAGGGGAACAGCTCCTCGCTAACAGCCCAGCTTGCTCCTGTAGCTGATCTGGGCCGGTGTGAGTTGGGTCTTTCCTGAGGACCCCAGGTAGAGTGGCTTCTGGCCTCCATACGATGGAGTGACCCTCACAGGGGGTGGCCACAGGTGCCATCGGCTCAATATCAGTGAAGCTTCCGTGGACCTTCTTGTATGAGTCGTTTTGTGCACACATGTTAAGTTTTATTTTACTACATGTTGATCCAAACCACAAGAGAAAGGCTGTACATTTTTTACAGAAACAGACTGAAATACCTTTCTCCTAGTGGAGTATCAGAGGGTGTTCAAACCACCAACCTTCTGATGCACTTAACCACTGAACCTCCAGGCTTCTCCCACCTCAGGTAGGCTCCTTGGGTCCATCCGAAAAGGCTGTGGTGCAAGTTCTACTGACAACGGCAATGAAAGGATGACTTTACTGCTCAGTGGGACAACAATGGCCCTGTAGCCTGAGACCTCAATTCTCATCTACATTGTGGGAGCTTTCAGTCAGTTATTAAACTCTGATGGCAGGGCTGAGCCCCGGGGGCGTAGTGGTTGTGCACGGGACTGTGGCCCACTGGGTTGGAGGTTCAAATCCAGCAGCAAGGCTGGGCCTCCTACTCCCACCACCAGAGGGCAGTGATGCCCCCCCAAAACAAACAAACAAACAAACAAACAAAAATCTCTGATGGCCTGGGTTTCACCATCTGTAAAAGGAAGATTACACTCTCTACTTTATTGTTAAAAGGATAAAAGGTGAGGAAAAAACTCACTTTGAAAATTATAAAGTAAAAGTGACCAAAAAAAATCAGATTATAAAGACTATGTTTCCCATTCTGGGCCTAATGAAGACTCTGATTAAAGGATGATAGAATGACCTCATTGTAAGAAAGAATGGGTAATTAACAGATTAAAATATAATAATATAATAAATGCTAAAGAATCCACCAAAAGTTCATTACAACTAGTAAATGAAACCAGCAAATTTGCAGGATACAAGATTAACACCAGAAAACCAGTTATAGCTCTTTACATCAGCAGTGAAATAATCTGAAAGAAAGAAATTAAGAAAACTACCCCATTTATAATAGCAGCTGAAAGAATAAAATACTTAGGAATATATTGAACCAAGGAGGAACAAAATGTGCATTTCCAATGACAAAATATTGCGGAAAGAAATAAAGACCCGAATAAATGAAAAACAAACAGTGAAAGACTTAGTTTGACAGTTAAGATAGAAATCCTTCTTAAAGTGATGCACATATTCAATGCCATCCCTACCAAAATCTCCATGGCTTGTTTTATAGAAACAGAAAACCCAGTTCCAATATCCAAATAGAATGCCAGGGAACACTGCAAAAAATACGAACAAATTTGGAAGAATTTCATAACTTTCTACAGAGCTACAGTGATGACAATATGTGGTGAGGGCACAAGGGTAGACATTTATCAATGGGAGGATGGACATCTAGCCATGGAATCATCCTCAAAGTCCAAAAACAAACATAAATATCAGCAGCCAACTGAGTTTCATCAATGATATCAAGACTAGTAAATGGGAAGCAATAGGCTTGCAAAACAAATGGAGCTGACTATCTTCAGAAAAACCAAAAGGGAGACACAAACCAACATTTGTAAAGTGATGAACGGATTAACACGCATGATACAACTCAACGGCAAAAGGAAATAAAGTCATGAATGAACCTGAACACGTGCTCAGTGAAAGACATGAGACAAAAGGTCATATACTCTATGGTTTAGTTTACACAAACTATCCAGATAAACCAAAGCACAGCGATAGAAAGCATACCTCTGGCTGCCAAGGGCAGGAAGCAATGACAAAGAGGACAGACTTTTTGATGACGATAAGGTTTCCTAGGTCATTGTATTCCTTCACTCAGCATTGTCTACCTGCCTGGGTCAACTGGACAGTGACATGGGATACTTAGGCTTTGTTTAAATTCACTACTTAGGGGACCTACCCTGAGCTCAAACCAGTGCTTCAACTCTGAAGGACATACACACACACAGATGGGCTGTGTTTTCAAAAATTCTGCAGTGCTGTAAACCCATGGGCATTGAACAAACTCAAACCCATCTCATGACCACTAAGTTGATTTCGACTCCTCGTGACCATGGATATATCATCACCATTAATCTCTCACAACTCGAGGATATTTGCGAATGACTTCACATAATATCCTTTTCATTATCACAGTGACTCCTATTTTCCAGGTTAATCCAGACACATATATTCTATATGGGGGTTCAAAATCCAGAAGAGGTGAAATCTGTACAGCCAGAGTCCCAGCATACCACCAATGAATGACAGACTAAAACTAAAACACGAACCTGTTTTCCTTTGATCCCCAAGTAGAAGTTCCTCCTTATCTATTTTGCCTTGCATTTTAAACAAAAAACAAATACTTTATGAGTTAACTTATAACAGGTTATACATTGTCTGCATGGTATCCTAAAGAAGCATTCCACTCTATTCTACTCTCTAGACACAGCCTAAGGGTCTGAAGGGATCCAGAGGGTATTCCATGAGGATAATGGCAACTATGAGTTTACACTGTGTCAAATACCATACTAAGTATACTGGGACCACCACTCCATTAGATAAGCATTATAATTGTTGCCAAAGGAAGAAACAAATGTTTCATTTTGTAATTTCTCTGAGGTTACTCAGCTAGCACAGAGTAAGAGACAGGGTACAAATTCAAACTTGGTCTATAAACTCTGTTACCTCTCATAGAGAGAGTCTAGACCAGTGTTTCCCAGAGCAGGAAATACCACCCCCTGGTGACTATTGACCTAGGAACAAAGGCAGATATCTATACTTTATCCTGAATCATGAACCATAGTACAAAAGTTTTCAGTGGTCAGAGAACTCTGAGATTTTTTTTTCTGAAAAGAAGTTGATGCTGAATAAGTCTAGGAACAAATGACCAAGACAGAGATTCTTCCTCCCCCCAAAGTCTACATCAAACCCAGGACAGATGTTGTCATTATAGTTGAATTTTATTCTCTTCCTTAACAGGAGCAAGAGCAGGCCTCAAGAACAACCTCCAAGGAAGTTCATTGGTAGGGAAGGAAAAAAAAAGTAAAAAGAGAACTAACCATTCTAACCTAACTACTACAAAGGGTACGGACACTTCACATTATTTCCCAGTTTGTTAAAGTACAAATATCTTTACTCAGTTTCTGGTGCTATATAATCACAGGATGCATTGCAAACAAGAAGGGGGAAATACAAAAATATTCTCTCCCTCACTTCCCAAGAGCAAGCTCTGCAATCGGTCTGATGAATATAATAAATTGACATAGCAAATACACATATTTTGTTTTATGCAATTATCATAACCCTGAAGATAGTAAGATATGATATTACTTTCACTTTGAGATCAGGTCATCAGCCAGAGAGATTTAAGATGGAACAGTTCAAAACCAAGGAGGCTGTTTCTTCAGAGTTCAGGTTCTGCCCACAACTGTGCCTTGGGAAGCTTTCTCACTTCTGCACTTTTCTTTCAGCTTCTTACACACCTCTCCCATGGCCCCAGGCCCCAAGCATGCCCCTACACTAAGTCCATCTTACTCTAATTTTCTATGAAATACTCACGAAAATGACTTATAATTACAATATTTCCTGGTAAGAGAATGCAAAATGAAAAACCTTCCTCATGCAGAAGAGTAGGTATCTCCAAGTAGGAATGAAATAAAATAAAATAACAAACCAGGTATTAAGCATCGATGCTTGCATTTTCTTACCACACATTTACTGCCCACCTCCACTTCCCATCTATGACTTTCCTCATCCTCTCTTAAGTAGATGGTCAGGAAAACCTGGGAAAATTGACTCCTAAACTGGTTAAAATAAAACAATGCACAGTCATTAAATACTTCACGAATGACACATCTTAAAATATGAATTCTTAGAGTAATGTTGTTAGAAAAACAGCTGAATTTCTTTGCACCAGAGTCTGAATTCTTAATGACCGTGTTTACTCCAGAATAGAAAAGGGGGATCAGAAGAGAGCTATAGTTTCAAAAGGATCTCTGGGCTCAAAAATAGGAAAATTGGATTTGGGGGAAAGTTTACTCTCTTGACACATCCTTTAAATATACAACCCATAGATACTTTCCCACATCACTGTCTTGCAAATGTTAAAGGTCTGGTCATCTGCAAATGAAGGTGTATGCCTCATTGCAGGTCAGAGATTGGACTGGATTGTCAAGTGGGCCATGACAGTGAGCAAGGCACAGAAGTGACATCTCAGACATCCTTTGCCACCAACTCACTTTCTTGGGTGAATGGGCGTTCCATGGCAGGACTTCTATCGACAAAGGGCTTCAATGAATGGTGGGTGACACCCGCCCTGTGAGGGAAGTTCACACTAAAAACAAAACTCCGGGCCACTGAGTTGATACTAACACATAGCGACGCCAGAGGACAGGAGAAAAATGCCTCCTCTTTCTCCCCAGGAGTGGTTGATGCTTCAAACTGCTGACCTTCCATTAGCAGCCCAATGCATAGCCAATACACCACCAGGGGTCCTCGACCTGGGAGAGTGAACAAGGTGGTTAGGGATGGCTGAAGGTGCCATCCCGCCCCTCTGCGCATGGGGTTCTAGCTTCCCATATCCTCCAGCCAGGGGCCTTGGGATGGGAATGACCTCTCTAGATGACCATTAGCAACTGAACTAAGCAGCAAATTGCATTACCCAGCCTGACTGATTACAGTGACGTGCAGCAGAGAAGTTTTCTGATGGGATAAGTATCTGCTAATCTACTTTTCGAGCAGACTGTCAATAAGGGTTGAGCAAATATGATTACATTGCAACAACACCAGCCATCGTTCAAAACCGTACCTTAAAAAGCTGCTCCAGCAGGAAGGGAAATAATAACATTAGATAGTCCCAGGGTAATAGGCTTTCAATTCTAAAGATATATTTGTCTTGGAAACTACTGTTAGCCTGTTAGTCTTCACCGACCAGGAAGAAATGCTTAGCATCAAGGATTTAGTCCTTCAGTTGAAAGGAATATTTGCTGGAAACAAAATATGAGGGGACTTCAAACAATTCAGGGGAGAAATGGAGTTCGATTTTAATTTTCTTTTTTTTTTTTTTTTTGCATAAGCTTCTGGAGTCTCTTCCATACAAAGCACATAGTGATGAAACAGATAGCAGTACAGGCCATTGGCATCCAAAATATTATCTAACTTGTCCTCACCTATAAAGTAAGTATGAGTGCCCATACACACACACACACACACACACACACACACACACACCATCCATAGGTAGTTAGTGGCATGGCTAACATCTGAACATTCGAATTAAAGCTTCATCTCCTATGTCGTTGTTCATTTCTTTATACCGGGAACAAAATATGGAAGACATTAATGTACATAAACAATATGCAAAGCGGTGTGTTGGAAGTCGCAAGAAAAACAAACCCAAAGTAGAAGTCCCTATCAGTCCTCTTTCATTGTAGTAAGACCGCAAAGAAATGAGTAACAGGCGCCCACCCTGGAGGAGTGGTGGGGTACGAGCTGGACTGCAGATCACACCCACCAGGCACCCCTGGGAGAAAGATGAAAGGGGCTGCTCCAAGCGAGACTTACCCGTCTCAGGAACCCCACCACCAAGTTTGCTTCTGTTTTACCCTGTGATTCATGAATCATGCTAGATACTCGGGATATAAAAATGAACGGGAAACCCTAGCGTGGCCGAGGGAAAAGGGGAGTCGGGAAAAGAATCTATGCAATGTGGGATTCACAAACAACTGCTGCCATTGCCAGGAGACCAAGAGAACTGCATGGTGTCCAGCTACTGTGACTGAATAGTTTGATAAAAGCTTACGGGAAGACCTGCATCAAAAGGAGGGGGATGTACAGAATAGAACATCTACTTCTCAGGATCTCCAGACATGGTGGAGCCCTGCTGGCTGCATGACCCCTGAAATGGTGGCTCTGAAATACCTTTAAACTGAAGTCTCAAATTACCCTTAAGTCTTCTTAAAATCAAACCAGGGTTTAGCTTCACGAGTTAACCACGCCCTCCTGTAGCATATCCTCCTCCTAAGAACCATCTATAAGCACTGGGCTACTAACCCAGTAGTCAGTGGTCCAGTCCCACAAGCTGCTCTGGGGGACAACGATGGGGTTTTCTGCTCTCTGAAGATTTATAATTTCAGAAACTCTCAGGGGTAGTTCTGTCCTACAGGGTCATTATGAGTCAGAAAGGACTTGAGAGCAGTGGGTTGGAGTTTGGCATACGGATATGGGATCAAATTGACAACAGCAACCCAAAGATTGGATTGAGCGGGAACAGCTCAGCACGGGAGGGCCAGAATAAATATCATCCATGTCAGTCAAGTGTACGTGTAGAAACCACGGAATCGGTGTGTGCTTTGTCGTAGTGATTCTCAGCAACGTCAACAAAATAACTTAAATGTAGGGGAAAATTAATAGGAGTGTGGTTCTCAGACATAGCTACCATATTAATTTTTAGTTACTGATAACATAAAAACGGTATTTCCTAAGTATTGCTGGGTCTAATAAGTAAGATAAAATATGCATCAAGATGAGGTCGGCATAATTCTCAAAGTCCCTTCACGTTTCCCTCTCCTAATCTTGTGATCCCTGACTGTGATGGCTTTTCCTTCAACGACAAAGTCATGGGTAGACAGTACCCACTGCTATGAAGCTGAATTCACCTTACAGCTACCCTGTAGGACAGCGTTGAACTACCTCCGAGATTTTCCAAGGCTGCTGACGGCCCGATTCTTTTCCCACAAATGCTGGTTGGCCACGATGCCACTAAAGCTCTTTATTGTATGGAATAATTGGCCTAGAATAGAAAAAGCAATATGGGCCTTATCTGCTCACAGAGCCACCAGGGAAGAACTGGTGCTTGAAAAAGGTTCTGTGCACAGAGAAGGATCCCATGAGTCCTTGCTGATTGAGGACCATGCGTGTGTGCACGCGCGGTCTAGAAATTTGAACAGCTTCTAGGTCAGCGGTTCTCAACCTTCCTCATACCATGACCCTTTAATACAGTTCCTCGTGTGGCTCCTCCCCACCCCCACCAAACATAACATTATTTTCGTTGCTACTTCATCACTGACATTTTGATACTGCTAGCAATCAGCATGCAAATATCGAATCTGCAGGATGCATTTTCGTTGTTACAAATTGAACATAATTGAAGCATAGTGATTCATCTCAAAACAATATGCCAGATATATTGTGAAATAATTATTTCTAATGACAAATAAATGGAATTTAGTCTTGAAGCATGGTGTAGCATGGGTAACAGTCTTCACACTGGGTATTCATAGGTGGGCATATCTGCATGTGGGCGGGCCTGCCTGGAGATGGATGGAGGAGCACCAGTGGTCTTTGGTGACCTCTGTGAAAGGATGGTTGCACCCTGATGCTGAGGGTGACCCCTAACCGCCACCTAGCAAGGAACTGCATCCTGTGAATAACAGGAACAATACGGAATTGAAATTTCCCCCACAACCCCCAACTGAGAACTCTAGTCTGGCCAGAACCTGAATTTTGATCTTCTGA
The DNA here is from genome assembly GCA_004026705.1 of Nesogale talazaci. Classification (NCBI taxonomy): domain Eukaryota; kingdom Metazoa; phylum Chordata; class Mammalia; order Afrosoricida; family Tenrecidae; genus Nesogale; species Nesogale talazaci. The sequence goes on from PVJH01005490.1 coordinate 20,381, forward strand.
TTCTCTGCACAGAGATTCCACCCATAGGGGATCTCAACACAGACCCTCAGGCATTGCTCACTAATCAGTGGGCATTGTTTTAAGGCATTATATTTGTGATCATTTGCCATGCAGCAGAAGAAAACTAATACAACAGACAATCATTAAGTGTTGAAATCATAGGAATGATGAGTCTACAGTGTTTATAAAGATGAAGAGATGGGCCTCAGATCACAGGCAGCTTCCCTACAAACCATGCTCAAATAATATCCGTGTAGTGTAAGAGTCCATGTGTTCTTGGGAAATAATAAGAAAACCAAGTCCATGAGGCCATGTACATTTTGCAGCAAGTAGTCTTTGAAAATACTATGGATTTTTTCACAGCAAGTTTTTGATGTTGTGTGCCTTTTTTACAAAGCATCAGAATGCACCAGCACCTTCAATGAGATAGTTCACTGACAAGTCAGATTCCCCTTTCTTTCCTGGGGCTGCCTCAAGGGGCAAAAAATACACTTTAAGAAGACATTTAAAAATTCATGAGTCTTTAAGTGGATTTTTTTGGGAGGGTAATCACTGCCCCCTGGTGGTGGAAGTAGGAGGCTCAGCCTTGCTCCTGGAGAGCACTGCTGGGTTTGAACCTCCAACCCAGTGGGCCACAGTCCCGTGCACAACCACTATGCCACCGGGGCTCAGCCCTGCCTTTAAGTGGATCTATAGCTCACGGCAAACCCACATGTCAACAAAGAACTGTGTTTCCTTGTTTTCTCCGTGGCTGGATTTGGAAGGAGAGTGATGTCAGGTTTTTATTGCCAGCCCCTCTGAGTGGACTCCGAAAGCCAAACTTTGTGTGAGGAGCCTCGTCACAGCCTGCAACTGCCAGGACACCTTTAAAGGTTTAAATCCCTCTTTTCCTTCTTGCCTTGCTGTTCCACCATCCCTTCATTCCAATCTTTGTTAGAAGTCCACTATGCACCGAACACTGTGCATAGATGACGGGGTGTGGGGAGTTGAGGGATGGATTTTTCTGGCTGGTTTGGGCTCCAACCCTCTTCACCAAGCTTTGAAATGTGCAAACAGATCAGTTCAGGGATCAAGAATGCTAACACCAGGATTTGGCACGAGGATTTTTTAAATCTTCATTCCTTTTCCTTCAGTAAACAAATGCCGAGAAAGTTCTCATCTAGTGCTCCAGTCACGGCATGAGCTGGCATTTTCCTAATTTAGGCTTCATGAACAGTTGAAGTCAGATTGCTCATACGATTCAATTATGTTGTCAAAGACAGAAGCAGTGTCCCAATCAACTCACAGCCGTGTCTGCAAATGGGAAAATGGAAATGGAAACATCCCAGGGGTGATGGAGGCTTCAGAAACATCAATTACATGTATTGAGCTCGCTTAATACAGGGAATGCTCAAAATCAAGAAAAGATTAAAAAGGGGAAAAAAACAAGTGAACATTTATCTCCACCATTTAACCACCATCATCTCTTCCTTCCGGATTGTTTTAAAATGTGCTTAGGGAAATGTTTGACACATCCATACGAAGAAAACAGATGTCCTAGTTGGTGGCTGCAGGATCTGTACGTACAAAAAGGTATTGCTAAAAAAGAGGTATAGTTTTCAGAGACCCAATGGATTGGAATTGACTAGATGGCAATGGGTATGATTTGGCTGACTGTGTAGATCACTTGGTGCTCCAAGAGTTGGGAGGGAGGGGAGAAATGAGGAGCTGATTCCAAGGGCTTAAGTAGAAAGCAAATGTTTTGAGAATGATGAGGTCAACAAATGCACAAAGGTGCTTGACATAAAATGGATGGATGGGTGGATGGGTGGATTGTGATAAGAGTTGTATGAGCCCCCAATAAAATGATTTTTTCAAAAAGATGTGAGTACATCATACCCACATGAAGCAGCCACATCATACCCACATGAAGGTAGAGAGGGCTGAGGGGCCAGCACCAATCCTAACTACGTGGACAGCCCCCTCCCCCAGAAGAATTTACCTCAGAGGACAGCCCTGAAGCTGCAGCTCAGGGAGAGGGACATGTCTGATCAGAGCACATGGGAGCAAAGGAAGGGGGAGGAAGAGAGAGAGGAGCACATCCTGGCCCACCAAGCCTCGAGAATGAGATCTCTGATCAGAGTAGCCAATGCCCAGAGAGGACCATATGGCCAGCCCCACAAGGAGACACAACATCTTTCTCTGATCCATAACCTTACAAGGGACAACACTAGAGACACAGTGGCAATTGTGCCCGACATGACCCCACCACACCAAGCGACACACGAAGGCTAGGCAATAGAACAAAGAAGTCTCAAGGGAGTACCAAAAATAGGCCTTGGGGCCAAGTCATGGCAGCCCATCAGGCGCCACTGGAAAACACTCCTAAAGGTCAAAACACAGACCTTGAACTATTTACAGGCTTTTCTTTTTTGGTGTTTCCATTGGTTAGTTGTTGTTGCCGTCTTTGTCCTCTTTTCTTTGTTTGCTTTGCTTTGCACTGTCTTGTTTTGTGCACATCATTATTTCTGCAGGTCTAGCTAAATAAGAAAGGTGGGATAAACAATCTGGAGGGGAAAACAACAGGACCGATGGTGCCTGGGCGGCATGGGAGAGAAGGTGGGAGAAAGGAAGTGAGTGTTAACAAACCTAGGGACAAGAAAACAGCAAGTGATCCAAAATAAGTGGTGAGGAGGGGTAGGAGGCCTGGTAGGGCTTGATCAAGGACTATGTAATCAAGAGGAATTACTGAAACCCAAATTATGGCTGAGCATGAGAGTGGAACGAGAGGAAAGTAAATAATAAAAATTTATAAAGTATCAAGTATCTGTGAGGGAGGGGGTGAGAAGGGAGGAGAAAAACTGAGGAGCTGATACCGAGGTCTCAAGTAGAAAGAAAATGTTTTGAAAATGATGATGGCAACAAATGCACAAATATGCTTGACACAACGAATGGATGGATTGTGATAAGAGGTGTACAAGCCCCCAATAAAATGATTTAAAAAATGAGAAATATAAAAAAAGAGAGTTGTATGAGCCCATAATAAAATGATTTTTCAAAGAAAAGAAAATCAAAACAAAAATATATAGATTTATATAGTAACATTTTTAATATAGCAAGAAAATCATAAAGTTGACAATCAAAAAGTATTGCTACTCAGGTTTCCATTCATACACACTGGGCTTATCACAAACCAAACTTGTTTAAATATATCTCTGCCATCAGTGGATGGTTGCACACAATTTTTCTTACTTACACGCTTGTGTAAGTCTGTAAGGATGCCTTCAAAGGAAAGGACACTAAAAAAGAAGGTTTGGGGTGAAAATCAGCTAGCTCGAGGAGCTGATTTTTCATCAGTCTTTTAAGCAAGAATGGAGGTCATTCTAGGGGTGTAAAGTGGTGTCCAATTATGATTATCAAAGACATTCTACATTTCTGTGCTAACACATCCACACATCGCTATCTATTTTCTAGAATTTGCATGTGACTTTTAGAATTCCTGTCTCTGGGCTTATATTACCTATGTGTTCTTGTAACTTGCTCACTTACGCCGCTAAAGCCTTTTGCACTTTACCCACTTTTTTTTTGTTTTGTTTTTTTGGTTTTTTGGGGGGGCATCACTGCCCTCAGGTGGTGGGAGTAGGAGGCCTAGCCTTTGCTCCGTGGAGCTGAAATCGAACCTCCATCCCAGTGGGCTGCAGTCCCACGCACAACCACTACGCCACTGGGGCTCAGTCCCTTACCCACTTTTTTTGGGGGGGGGCATCACTGTTCTCCGGTGGTGGGAGTAGGAGGACCAGCCCCACTGCTGGAATTGAACCTCCATCCCAGTGGGCCGCAGTCCCACGCACAACCACTACGCCACCGGGGCTCAGCCCCCCTTACCCATTTTTTAACATTTAAAATTATATCTTGAAAATTGTTCCATGACATTACCTCAGCTGTTTGTTTTTTTTTTTTTTAATTCTTCTTTAGGGGACATTGGTAGCGTAATGGTTATAACGACAAGGTCGGGAGTTCAAAACCGCCCGTGACTCCCTGGGAGGAAGATGAGGCTTTCTCCTCCCATTCTGGGAGACCAGCAGTGGCAGTTCTACTCTGTCCTATGGGGTTGCTTTGGTTAGAATCAGTCTGATGGCAGTAAGGCTTTGTCTGTTTGCCTGTTAGTTTTGCATATTCTTCTTTATAGCTACGTGTTGCTTCATTGTTTTCTGCCATCAGAAATATCCCCTGATCCTTCAAAGCTACTTGTTCTTTGAAGACAAGGTTCTTCTCAGCCTCTGGCCACATCCTATCTGCCATTCAAGAGAAAGATAAGGTTTTCTACTCTCATAAAGAGTTACAGTCTCAGCTGTACCTGCCCTTCCAGGGGCACTCCAAGCCAGAATTGATTTGATGACCATGAATTTAGTTTGGCTTTATCATCTCTGGTCTAGTGTGGGCTCTTTGCTATGTTTTTTAACTTCTAATCTTGCTTTCTTTCACTCCATCTCCCAAGTCTAACTTGCATGTATATCTGACTTCAGTCTCTATTAAAAGTTGTCATAGTACCAAGGTTAGCATAAAGCAATCTGAGTTCCATTCCTCGATCGTTACAGAAAAAAAAAAAAAACTCTCAACGTGATACTACTCAGCCATGGATTCTAACAGGAAGAAATAAGAGGTTCAACAACATGACCTGGATATTCATAATATTTCCAAGATCTTGCATTAAAAAAGATAAGGCAAACCATTGTTTTGAAGCCTAATGTGTAAAAGGAGTGGATTTTTGGGAACTAATAACCAAAAATGAATAACAGAATTACTTAAGATCGATTTGAAGCAGGGCAGTCAGAGCATAAAAGAATGAGCTTTATTGACATTTTCTTTTAATTTTTAATGGGCAAGGCACAAAATTGGATATTAATAATCCTTGATTCGTGACATATTGCCATCTTCTCTCATTCCCTCATTAACTGTAAAAAAAACCCCAACATATGTAGTGTCCAGGATGTCTCTGAATCCTTATGAAAACCACACTGAACGATACTGCCATCTGTGAAGGATAGCTAGAATTTCTAATTGGTCTAAGCAAGGCAAATGAATCAGTAATGATAAGCTTTTAATAGGTCTGAAGCATGACTCAGAATATGGCTGCTGATGATATTTCAGAAACAAAATCATTGCTAGACCTGGTGAGAGAACCTTTGCTGGCACCATTTTCACAAATCCAAATACTGCCTGTTCTTTAAGTTTCCAATAAAATTCCTAATGTTCCTCCAGAAAACTTTCCTGATTATTCAATCATACTCCAATTCCTCACTTATCTTCAGCTTTTAAACATCTGCATCATTTGGTCATATTTGATCCTTTAGAAATTTGTCTGAACAGTTAGTTGCTGAGCTAAATGGCAGAGATTGTATCATGGCTCTCCGGAAACACTTAGATCTACTTGTTACTTGTTGATTAAGAGCCTTCACTCTGCATTGTCCTAAACAGATTTAATATATAGTCATAGAGATCCATTCAATTCAGTTCCATATCCACTGAAAGAATCCCTAAATCATACTCTAAAATGCTTACAGAAATACATGGATAACATATTCATTCTCAGATCCCTGCATTGTGATTTCTCATTTCCCTTTTTTAAAAAAAAAAAAAATTAAGACATAATTTACAAACCTTAAGGATCCCCTTTAATGTGTTCAATCCAGCAGTTTCTAAGATAGTCACAAAGTTGCAGAATCATTATCACTAGTTCAGTCATGTCAGACTGGTGGGCTGTGTTGCTGTGATACTGGAAACTATGGCACAGGTATTTCCAATATCAGCAGAGTCACCCAATGCACACAAGTTTCAGTAAAGCTTACAGACTAAGAACCGACAAGGAAGAGAGGATAGGCTATCCACCTCTGAGGGGTTAGCCACTAAAAGCCTCCTGAGTAATGTGTTAGTTCTGGGTAGACTAGAGACACAAATCCACAGACACTCATATGTGTATAATGGAGGCATTTATATACAAGAGGAAATGGACATTGAGAAAACATCCCAACCCAGTCCAGCCCAAGGTCATAAGTCTGATATCTGCCTATATGTCCCATACCAATCTATAAGTCTTCAGACTCACAAAACACATGCAATGACACCAAATGCAGAATGACCACAAGCCAGTGGGTAGAAAAGTCTTTGGGTTCTATGGTGTTATAAGCATCTCAGGTCTGGCAGGAGTCTCCACATGGCTTCTCTAGGTCCAGGTTTCTGGCCACATCAGGGTAGATTCATGTGGCTTCTTCTCAGGGATGTCTCACAGGGAGGCAGCCTTGTCTCCAAGATAGTGCCTCCTGCCTCAAAGAAGGAAGTACTGGATTTCCCAGAATTCTCAGCAGAAGACCATACCCACACAAAGGTTTCATTGGTTATCTCCAGATTGACAGGCTAGACTCCTCCTCTACACTCTTAACCCTCAAATTGACACCACGTTAGGTGACTGCCACAAGTAACAGCAGAACATTGCCAGAGACACGCCAGAAGAGGAACCTCGCAGGTTGGAAGGCACTCAAAATACAACGGAGTCTACCTACTGCTTCTGTGAATTTGTCTATTCTGGAAATTTCATATAAATGGAATTATGCTTGTGATAAGCATTGTACAAGCCTCCAATAAAATGATTTAAGAAAAATAATAAATAAATATAAAATTGTTTATTAAAACCAACCTTTTCAACATATGTACAAATTCACCTGATGCAAGCAATGCATGGATCCTAACAAAAGTTGTAAGAGTCCCCAATAAAATGATCTTTTAATAAAAAATTCAAAAAATAAAATAAAATAAATGGAATCATGCAGTTGGTGGCCTTTTGTACGTACCACATCTTTTGGACCATAAGATACACCTGACACTCAGGTTTTGTTTGTTTGTTTGCTTTTGTTTTTTTGGGGGGGGCCATCACTGCCTTCTGGTGGTGGGAGTAGGAGGCCCAGCCTTTGCTCCTGGGGAGTCGCTGCTGGAATTGAACCTCCATCCCAGTCGGCCACAGTCCCGTGCACAACCACTGCGCCACCTAGGCTCAGCCTGACACTCAGTTTTGAGAGCAGGAAAACAACAACAAAAAAATTCTGAACCAAATAGTATCAGTATACTGGGGTACCATAACTTCGTATCAGAAGATACACCCTCATCTTCACCACTGCCCCTCCACTTTGTGGAGGGGGGGGGTTGCATGGTCTGAAAAAACAAACAGTAATTTCTTCAATTTGCATAATGTTTTCAAGGCCCTTGCATATTATATAGCATGTACCCCTTCCACGACTCAGTGATGAGTCCACTGAATGAATACAGCCCATTCATATGGGGATGGGTATTTGGGCTCCTTCACTCTGGGGGCAATAGTGATAAGGCTTTTCTGAACATTTTTATTATGCACAAGTTTTTTGGGGACATGAATATAAGTTTTTGCTCCTCTTAGTCTATACAAAGAGTAGGATTGTTACAACTTAATTAATGGCTGCAGTAATTGAATGGGAAGCGGTCTAGGTGCATGTTGGAACACACCTTCAGTGCTCAACCAGATGGTGTCCACCTCTGCCCTGGCCCATACACTGTGTTTGGGCAGAGTTGGAAGTCAGCCAGGGGCTAGAGATTGTCCTTCTTAGGTCTGTACCACGTATGTGTGTGGTCCTCCACATTTGCATGGCCTCTCAGAATCCCAGGAAAATGTCAGAGCATCTTTAAAAAATCTCCTTTGAACAACTTGTTCTCCAGATTTTCCTTTTAAGCTTCCATCTGAGGCAGACATGACTATCAAGAATCACCAATGATTACTTTTAAACAAATGTCCCCAGGAGAAAGGACTTGGGGCACTGAGCCAGTCTCATTGATAAAGATGAGCCTTGTAAGGGAGGTATTCCAGAGAGCCACCAGACAGGATAAATCGAGGCAATCCTTCAGCAATGGCGCTTAAAAACAGCTCCAAGCCAATTCTGTCCTCTTCGGTGACTGCTGGTTGAATGGTGCATGTGGCCTCTGGTGTGCAGGTTATAGAGAAGCTAAGGAGATGATGGAAGGAAATAGGGTACATTACAATGTCTCAAAGCCTGGCATTAAAAAAATACATATGCCCTCTGAATTGTGGCAAGCATTTTGTTAATTTCCAGGGTTCTGCAAAAGTTGGATCTATTCTAATTTTGCCAGAGTTTCCTTTGCTTTGATGCAGAGGGTTTGGGGGAGGGGGAGTCCTTATTCCACCATTCCCATTGAGGTCTTGCTTCATTTTCTTATCAGACAATTCTGGGCTTATCTCTCTCTCTCTCTCTCTCTCTCTCTCTCTCTCTCTGTCTTTCTTTATTCCTATTGTTTTTTTTTTGGGGGGGGGGTCATTTTGTTTTGTATTGTTTGTGGGGTTTTTTTGTGTGTTTGTTTTCTTTTTTGGCATCACTGCCCTGGTGGCAATAGGAAGTCCAGCCTTGCTCCTGGAGAGCTGCTGCTGAATTTGAACCATCAATCCTGTGGGCTGCAGACTCAACCGCTCCACCACTGGGACTCAGCCCCTACTGTGTTTTCTAATGCACACTCTTTAACTGTGTGGATGTAGGGGTCGCTGCATACTTTTAGATGGTATTTACATAATACTTTCTGATATATTTTCCAAAAATTCCTCTCTCTTGTCTGGCAAACTTCGGCTCATCCCTCGTTAAGTCTTCCTCACTCCAGTTAACCCTCAGCTAAATCTGTCACACCTACATCTTTTATTGTAGACTTCCTTACATACATTTACTACAACTAATGCTAAACGTACCTTATAGGAACCCCGGTGGCCTTTGGCTGTGATCTTTCAAGTCAGCAGTTTCAAAAACACCAAGCGGTTCTGAGAGAGAAAGGTGAGCCCTCCTACTCCTGCAAGACTTACTCTCCGAAATCCACAGGGGCAGTTCTACCCTGTCCTGTAGGTTAGCCATGAGTCGGAAGCCACTTGATGGCAGTGAGTTTAGTGGGGCTGTGGTTGTTGTTGCTGTTTAGATGTCTTATTTTATTGTGAATCTTTGTTGGCAGATGCTGTACCTTATTCATCTGTGTACACGGATTAGCTAGCACAGAGAAATGCTTCCTGAGTGGATTCTCAGTAAAGAAGCTATCCTCCCATCGGGAATAACAGTCAACCTTGTCAAAGGCTCTGAGCTTTCCGGCAGTTGCTCTTGTTACCAGTGGGTTTTCTAATAGAAAAAGGAGAGCAGAAGTCCTATAACAGAATAAATAAAAGTGCCATGTGTTTCCTTCCTCTTTAACTTGGAGAAGATGCCATTTGGAATCAGAACAGTGAGAATGGCCTTCTAGAGTGGTGAAAGGATGGTCAGGACACCTGGGTTCTTCTCTAAACCACCCCCTGATCTGCTGTAGGATTTGGAAGGAGCCTACTAGATGAATATGACCAGGCTTAATTTCATCATTAGCTCACATGTGCCCTGTGAATTTATAGTTTTAAAATATTCTTTTCCTTTTCTACGTGAAAAAATAATTGAAGGCAGGGAAGACTAGAAGCAGAGAGCACAATTAGGAAGCTACTTCTAGAGTATAAGTGAAAGTTCATGGTAGTCTGGGCTAGAAAGAGATAGAATTATTTGAGATAAATTCTCAAGGTAGAACAGACTTGACTGGATATTAGATTATTGCGTTAGAATGGTGGAAGTACGTAAACTTTGAATGGTCAAAATTTACTTCAAAGTTCTCACTTTTTTAATTTACTTTTCTTTTAAGTTCTCATCTGACTGGGTGAATGGTGGTTGCTATTTATTCTGATGAGAAAAAATATTGAGAAGGAGGTTAAGTTTAAAGGGGTAAACGCACACACATACACACAGAATTCTGTTTTGAGCATGTATATAAGACATCGAAGTGAAAATTTCAACCAGATAATTGACACTCACAGAAGGAGCTTTAATGTAGTTTTTTAAAATCTTGTTTTAAGATCACGATATTTCAGAAACCCATGGAAACGGTTGTGATAAGTTTAATTATTTCTTTCATGGAGAGAAACCAGGACTTTGGTCTGACCTCTGAAGAGCCCACCATATAGAGATAAATGAGCAAGGAGAAGAAGCAGGGGGAAGGAACTAAAAGGAAAAGGAGGCTTGCATGGGAGGAAGAAGAAGGGACCAACCAGCGTTGCTAACCGCTGAGGAGGCAGGTTGACGAGGATGTAGACACAGTCACCAGTTGTGTGCCAGTGAAGGCCATGGTCCTTTGAAAAGAGCCACTTTGGTGCAGCTGAAAGGGGTTGGTGTAGAAACTGGTCTTGTTGGTTGAAGAGAGGGTGGCAAATGACAAAAAGACCTTGGGTATAGATTTTTTTTCCGTCTTGAATCTTATATTTCTTTGGCTTCAGTGACTCTATTTTTGAGGCCCTCCAACGTCCCTTACCTGTCTTTTTTCAGTCACCTTTGACTTTTTTAATTACCAGCCATGCTACTTTAACCACAGGGTCACCAGGGTTCCTGGGCCATTCTTTCCTGACCTTTAAATGTTGGAGGCTTCAGAACTCCCACCATCCTACTTGCTTCTTTTCGAACAGCTAGGATATATACTTAGAGTATCAGCGAAGAGGGCACTCACAAAAGGAGAAAAGACTTGTCTGTGGAAAAAGAACACACGTCAGGGGTGACAGCAACCCAAATTCAGCAAACGGTGCTTCTTTTTCCCCACCTTGAAGTATCTTTTCTTCCTAAATGTCTTTGTTACTGGTGAAATTCCCCACAGGACAAAGGAAAAAGATGAGCCCATTGTTAAGACCAAATGTCTCTGGCAGGCAGAGCCATCATTACACTGCCTATCCACCTCCTTCCCAGGGGAGAGGACCGAGCCCCAGACTCTGACCCAGATGAGATAAAAATAGCTCAGATGCTGTGCATGCTTTGAAAATGATCCCACAGTTGTCAAAATGGGCCTACTGACGTCAATCACTTTTTCCTAGCATGTGTTTCTCAGCTGTAGCTGCTAACCCTGACAAACATCACAGGCCCTACATCCAAAGTTCTCCTTGGATAAAAATCCACAAAGACCGCCGATACTAAAATGCCAACTAAGACTGGGACTTAGATGAAGAAGGTTTTATCCTGTTCAGCAAGCCAATTTGACTTCTATCACAAAAAAACATGAAACCGTTGTTCCATCATTCATCAAAGCTTCTAGACAGCGGCATCATATACTATTAGAGCTGGAAATTAACTTAAAGAATACTTTAATCTTACTTACTAATAAGAACACAGAAGCCCAAAGGGAGAGAGTAATGAACTCAAGTTCAAAGGGGCTTTGCAGAGAGGCAGGTAGGGCAGGATGGCGAACAGACCCCGGGGAAGAGGCAGCACAGAGGACTCCTGGCGAGAACAATAATTAATGAAAGGGATGACAAGAAAATGTTGCAGGGCGATTCCCAGGGCTTCAGAACCTCATTGGTAGTGAGAAAGAAGTCTCAATCTAAACTTCAAAGTCATTTCAATCTCTGACCAAGCATTCCCTACTTCCATGTTTGTCCTTTGACACACATAGCAGAAACCTCCCAAGTATTCCAGATGCATCAATAACATAAAACATTCTGAAGCATTTCAGGGTATAGAATGTCGTGCTCTATGGACATGATGCCTGAGCCCCAAAAGCATACAGTCTAGAAGAGAGCATATGAAATAATAAATGTAAGGTGAAATAATGCAATGGTGGTCAGGGGATGTCAATTATATGGGACTGTGAATCCATGCTCTGAGGTCAGAAGAACTTGGAATGATCTAAGTGGGAAAGACTTCATGGGCGTACCTTAGCTAGGATATGTATTTCCCTGGGAGAGAATACAAAGGCTTGACTTGAAATCTGTACATCTCATCTTTGATGAAGAGTCACTCCATTCGGATGAAAGACAAAACAAAAGATGAGAGCAGTGAACACTATAAAAAACACAGATAAAATAACTCAGACCTCAAGGTTCAGTTCTGTTACCAAGTTCATTTTGTGATCATTAAGCAAGTCATCTAACTTCTCTGTGGAAATAGGAAGAACAATTTGTACAGGGTTGTTTATAGAATTATAAAATAAAATACAAACAATAACTAAGTGCCCAACATAACACCAGGGATCGAGTGGAAAATAAATGGTTGGGCCGTTTTTTGCTGTGACTGTTGTTGGTATATTGTGTGTGGGCAGGGGTGGGGTGTCTTACTTAGGTGTGTGAAGAGAAGCCCTGGAATAAGATGTTACGGTGAGAGTGAGGGGGGCTGAGACTAAGATGTAAACAGAGAAGAACACAAGAGAGCCAAAAATGAATATCTCATAATTGCTGCAGAGAGTAGAGAACTGGTGGTAGTTGGATAAGAAAGAACATTAGTCTCAAATACTGGCCCACAGCTCTGATAGGTGGCATGAGAATCATCTGTCAAGGTTTTTCTGTTTGTTTGAATCTTGGATTCCAACACTCAAGGGTTTGATTAAAGTTCCACATGGAATCCTAGTGCACAAGAAGACCTAATTATGGTTTTACTAGATAACTCTTAAGGGGTCCTTCCAATCCTAAGAACCCCTGATTCCAACTAAGCTGGGGACTCTGAAGGCCTAGCCTTGGAATCCAGGATATTGTAAAGACTTGGGATATTGCAGTCTAGCCATCTGTACCACTCATTTTGTTCTGCTTGTCTTTCAGGATCTTTACAGCTAAGGCCCAATCTCTCTACCTCCCCTCTATGTAGCATATACCCAAGTCGTACCATAGACATGCCATTTGAAATAGGCCTTTTCACACTTCTGTGCTCTTATGTATGCTATTCCTTCTGCCCGGATTGCTCAATCTCCCACCTCGCTTTGACTAATCCTTAGTTGAGCTGGATTTATTTTTTAATTTATTTTTTATTTATTCATCTTTCAAAGTCATGTGGATGTGACCTCTCCAGAAAGAATGACCGCCATTATTCTGTGTGATCCTACATAAGTCTTTCTGTCATGTAGAATGGTTCACTGCTTGCCTAGCTGTACTCCCAGCTGGGAAGACAGAAATCATGTCCTCACCACCTCTTGCAGAAAGTCAAGCATGCTCATTTCTTTTTTCTAAACTTGGATCGCAACAGCAATGATCTTTAGAATTTCTGCATAAAAGTCGAGTGGAGACACTGTGCACTTTGGTACGTGGAAAAAGGGATTAAAATTTTAGACTGCTTTCACTATTTTGTCATTAGTGACTGTAAAAAGTGAAGATCCTAAGAAACCTGTGATATATGATCTTAGACAGAGGGAAAGACCTATCACTCTTTCTTTTAAAACAGAATAATGGCTGATCTGCAGTAATTTGCCCTGTTTTCTTGTTGTTGATGATATTTCCCTCTACGAGTAGTCAGTGCCTATTCTGTGCATTTTTTAACTTTGCCAAGGCAGTTATGAATCATACTTGCAGAATTTTATATTAGTGGGTATGATGCTCATTTTGCTTCTAAATGTCCAAGTAAGATTTTAAAGGAATCTCTTTTATACAGATTGCTGCCCTATATATATCTGATGGCTGAACCCTCTATTCCAATAGAGAGCCTGCAGAGATGTTGAGTGAAGGACCAGAAGCAGAAGCTATCTCACCTTTAAAGTCCCATTAGTATATTTATATGTATTACTACCCATTTACATATAACAGACACCACACTATATGTTGTATGCATTATTCTCTGGGTTGGTAGCCCCAAGGTCAGCAGGTTTGAGACCAGCAGCCACTCCTTGGGGGAAAAAGGAGACTCTTTTCCCATTAAGTTAGTCTTGGAAACCCACTGGGGTGGTTCTACCCTGTCCTTCAAGGTCACTGTGAGTCGGAACCAACTTGAAGGCAGTGAGAGTTTGAGAGAGAATATGCATCCACACATCTTGCCTCAATTACATGCAGAATAAGAGCCTGAGACAAGTCAAAAAACGTTAGCTTTTTCTATTCATGCTGAATGTGATCTCAGATCAGCCAAGTTCCCTCTCTGGGACTCACTTTTAAGGTAAGGAAGGCACGACTTGAGTTGTGATGAGCGATGTAGGCTTCAAATATGATAATACTCTGGAAAAGTTAAATTACTTCTCAACAAAACAGAGAGCACCAAGGAGAACAGTATTTATGAAGTTTTTCTCTGACAAGTGCGATGCTGGGCACTTCCACATGCCTTATCTTACGGAATGTTCACAACAACCCTACGAGGTGATAGAGACTGTTTCTAGAGAAAGTCACTGAAGTTGAAGTTCGGGGAGAAGAATCCTCTCTTGCTTAGGCCTGTTTAATAATAAAAAGAATCCAAGTTGTCTTACTATTTGTTTCATGTATTTTGTGACTCCAAAGCTCAGTCCTTTCCTACCACAGCATGCATGCTGCCTCTTGAAAAGACTGCAATAAATAGATCTCCTTGTTGAGCTCCCACAGAAGAAATAATCAGATTTGCCCATAACAGGTTATAGCCATTACATCTGAACAATACTAATATTAAAAGGTATCGCTCATTCTACAAACCATCAAAATACTTCTAACACAAGATGAGGCCAAGATTGTCATCTTCTCCTAGCTCTGGCTTCATACATTGGAGTAATGAGTCACATAGGACTTATCCCCACAGAATAAGAACAGACACTTCCCGCTGACACTTCAGTAATGATTTCACTCAATTTTTTTGAAAGAAAGTGTGTGAGATTTTTTTTAAAAGCTCTTTTGAAGATTATATCCTTGCTATCAATTCAAGTAAGACAAAAATATCAATTTAAATGAAATTCCCTTTAAAGCTCCCCTCTGAAATAAACTATTGGCAATAGATTCGTTTTTGTTATTTGTTCAGACTTAACTCCACCATCCATCAAAGTAATGATGGGGAGAGGCAGAGAAGGGTTTGACTTTCTTTTCCCTGAAGATAATGAAAAATATGATACTGATATTAAAACACATGGAAATTTAGGATGCAATTGAATGAATGCTTATGGAATACAATGTTGCCTGAGTCCTTCCTAGTACAGAATTGGAATATATAATCTAATTGCTCAGCTTGCAGGAAACCTTTCAGTGCTATGCTGCTCCCCTCTCCTAAATAATAAATTCACCTTCTTCTGTCACTTGGACTATCTGTATGAGGGGTGGGGGTGGGAATGTGAGTGGGGGGTAGAGGGTGGGTACTGTGGGATGTTGGAAAACCCTCTTAGTCAATCTGTAAGCCCATCATATAATGCAACACAACTGCAGTTAGGCCAAGGTACAATCAGAAGAAAAATGCAGAGTGTGATAGGTAGGTTTATTGTGTCAACCAGGCTGAAAAGCAGAGAGATAAATGACTGGGCAAGCCTTGGCTTTCTTGTCTCTTGGTCTTTGGTGATCAGGGTGCAGCTGCCTTAGCTTGATCTCTGCCTCAACCTGCAAGCTACACTACCTGTGGGACACCTAACCTGTGGCCTGTGTCATTGTAGTTTGAGGTTCCTTCAAGACCTGCTTTGCCACACTACTGGAGTATACATTGCTTGAGATGGTGACTGTCAGGCCCTGCCATCTGGCTGACTGTTAGTGTCTTGCCTTGCTGTTTGCTGCCTGTGGCCAGATTGCCTGAATTGTTCTACAGGGGACTCTGCGGACTGCTTCCTTGACCTGTACCCGGTGGCCCTCAAGATTTGAAGGACTGCCTGTGAATTGGCTATCTCAAGGAATTGAGTTGCACTGAGCCATTTGTACTGCTCTGTAGATGAACTAGCTGATTATTTCTTATATCTATCTATCTATCTATAAAATCATAAATATCCTGGTTTTATTTATATGGAGAACACTGTCTGACATATAGGGT
This sequence comes from Nesogale talazaci, assembly GCA_004026705.1. Classification (NCBI taxonomy): domain Eukaryota; kingdom Metazoa; phylum Chordata; class Mammalia; order Afrosoricida; family Tenrecidae; genus Nesogale; species Nesogale talazaci. Next base: position 36,145 of record PVJH01005490.1, read on the forward strand.
GAAAAAGTATGGGGTGCTTCATGGGACTGCATGCATAGATATATAGTTTGACAGTGAATATTTCTACATATATATTTATATGTGATGCAAATATTTCCAAGATTATCATAGTAAAGCCCACAATGGACAACGTTATAAAAACTCCTTAGCCACAAACACTTTGTAGGAAGGACTTGCTGGGCCTGTAGATTCAGAAACATAGTTCACAAAAACAATGTTCTACATGCTAATTTAGTGAGCAGTGCCTGGGATTTTAAAATATTATAAGTGACTATCTGAAGGGCAACTCTTGGTCTCTCCCAGTCCAAGCAAAGACAAATGAAGAAAACCGACCATAGACAATTGGACAGCCCCTCAAAGAAGGCCACATGGGAGGGATGATATATCTGGACGGCCAGATTGCACTGAGAAATTACATAATTATCCTCTAGTTCTTTAATATTTCCTCCCCTTACTAGTATGGTCTTAGGTTTACCTCACTAATCTTGTTAGATCTGCATGTGTTCACTTATATAATTAAGTTCATTAAATGTATGAGATCCACGATAGATAAACCCTTCACAAATAGTAATGGGAGTGCTGAGGCCCAGTGGCCTAGTGGTTGTGCGCGGGGACTACGGCCCACTGGGATGGAGGTTCAATTCCAGCTCCACAGGAGCAAAGGCTGGGCCTCCTACTCCCACCACCAGAGGGCAGTGATGTCTAAAAAAAAATATGCTACAAATAGTAATGGGAGTAATAGTTCTCTGAGGGTTAGAGTAGAGAGAAAGGAGACAGGGGAACTGATAGGCATGATGACTGTATAATCCCACTAGAGAGGAATGAATAACAGAATGATAGGTGAACGGATACATTGGATGGGATAAGATATGGAAATGTAAATTTATATAATAAGATAATAATAAGGGTTCCTGGAGGGCAGGGTGGGGGAGGGAGGGGCTAAAGGAGAACTGATATCAAGGAGTTCAAGAAGAAAAAAATGTTTTGAAAAAGATGGTGGCAGCAACTGCACAATTATGCTTGATCTAATTGATATATGAATTGTTACAATATTTGTAAGATCCCTAAATAAAATTATTTAATTTACAAAAGAAAGAAAAGAAAGGCAAACATGCATGGAAAAAATTAGTTCAAAGGACTAAGAAATCAGTTTTCATGACCCTGGGATCAGAACTAGAGGGTGGCCAGCTATCACTGGCTGCTGCTCTGAAAAGGATCACAGGAGGTCCCAGGTAGAGTGGAAGGAAAACATATAACAAGCTTCAGAGTCACAAAAAGACCAGGAGTATGGTTTGATACATAACTCTTGGCTATCCTTCAGGTCTGGAAGTGAACTCCCTACAGATGCTCAATTTTCAGTCAAGCATTACACAGATCTATAGCATGAATAATTACATCAAGGAGGTCCTATTGAATAACCAACCATAAAAAAATCATAAAGGCTGCATTTACCCAGGGATAAAGCTCAGAAGGCAGAGATGGGTAGGAAAGAAACACAAATGAAAACAGTATTTTTATAACTGCTTCTGGTAGCTATTGTACAACACTGCTTGATATGATTGAACTATGAAATAGTATGATGTATGAATTAGCACATAATAAAATAGTTGAAGAAAAAAAGGAAACAGTTAACATGAGGGAAGAAATGGGATGAATTCTATTACACTGTAGGGACTGTAATCAATATCATGAAGCAAAATGTGTACAAATTGTTAAGTGGAAGCTCCATTTGCTCTGCAAACTCTCACCTAAAGCACAGTAAAAAGTTGTTTTTAAAGTCTACAAAGGCTGCCATAAATATGATTCCTGAGTGACACGAGTAAGGAGAGAGATATTTGGGCAGTGACATTCCCAATAATCTTCTTTTCCCACCCCAACCCATGAAACACATTACATGGCCTCGAAGGATGTCTCTGTTTCCCAGTTTGGGTCATTATCCACTTGGTAGAGTTGACAATGTAGGGGATAAAATAGAGTTGTCGTGGTAATTCAGTGAGGCAGATGGAGGAACTAGGCTTCCTTCAACTCCAATAGGCTCTTGTTTCCAGACAGACTAGGAGGAGCAGATGGTCAGCCTCTGTGCCATCTTCACCAGAGACCACTGGGTGGAAGAGATGCTGAAGGGCCATCTTCAGTGGGAGGCAGCAGCCCACACATGGACTCATTATGCTCAGGGAGAATCACGACTCTCCACAGAGACAGAAGTTTTAGGCACACAGGAGTTTCTGGAACATTCAAACACGTCTAGGACTTTCTGAGTGTTTTCCTTAACTTGAAAGTTGTCCAGCTTTCAGGAAAAAATTTCAAGAGAAAAGAATAAGTATTTCTACAGTCCTTAACTCTCCCTTTGAGTTTTCCCAAAGCTTTTTGCCTATCATAGATGGAATTGTATCTCTCCCTCCAAAGTAGGTGTCTTAGGCAGGCCATGAGTCTAAGTGGTTTGGCTGTTACATAATGATGTATATATGATGATGTGATTAACTCTCATGATGCGATCTGACGTGACCAGCCCTGATCTGATGGAAGAGGGTTGGGATGGGGAGCAAAACCCTTAACACAGTCACAGCCCTGTTGCAATGTTAGAGAATTTTCCCTGGGGAGGTGGCTTGTATCATCCTTTATATCACAAGAGTGCTCTCTTTGGTAGCACATATACTAAAAATTTTTTTATATTACAAGAGATCAAAAGATAGAGCAGGGAGCAGGGAGGAAAGACCTATGGCCACGAAGAAAGAATAGCTATGAGTGGAGCTTAACCTTTGATCCCAGGGCCCTGCATTGAAAACCTTCTGAAGCAGTGGCTTGCAACCTTCCATATGCCATGCCCTTTTCATACAGTTCCTCGCGTGTGGTGAACCCCCAACCATATAATTATTTTTGTTGCTGTTTCATAACTGTCATTTTGCCACTGTTAGGAATAAGGCGACTCCTGTGAAAGTGTCTTTTGACTCCCAAAGGGGTCACAACCCGTAGCTTGAGAACCACTGTTCTAGACCAAGGGAAAGAATGAGGCCAAGATACGTGGACCTCTCCAGGGTACACTGGACACACAGATGTGTTCTTCGCCGCCCACTCGTGGCCTTACTGGTAAGGCAGTTAAGACATTGTCCTGATTCCACCATCCTAGGAAAAGAAGATAAACTCGAATGCATGTCTGCAAGTTTGTTGGCATCATTGTCAAGAAGGCTGGGATTCTTAGTCTGGGCACAGGTCTCCAAGGTGAAAAGTGCAGCAGAGTCTACCTAAATGTCTCCCTTAGACAAAATCAAGGACAATAGGAATGGTTATGCAACATAATAGAGCTTAAACAGCCCCCCCCCATTTTATTGAGGTACTATATACACATGCCACATAGAATTTGCCATTTTAACAATTTTTAAGTATAAAATTCAATGTCATTAATTATATTCACAACATTGTACAACCATCACTACAACTTATTTTGAAAATGCTGTCATCACCCTGACTATCAGGAACTTTGAAAGTAACCCGATTTACTTACTTTCTCTGGGGGCAGAAAGAAAAGTTCTAAGAAGAATTCTTGAGATGAATTAGTTCAAGTCCTTTAAACACAGTGACAGCATGAGTTCACACCCTGGGTTCTCCTGACTCCTAATCAATTGCCATGCTCTTGAATAATAAATGACACATGGAGAAAAGAAACCACAACATAACACATATCATGGCACTGAATTACACATGTAGAAGTTGCTGAATTGGAGAATGTTTTGTTTTGTCTAGTTGGCCACAATTAATAATAATAAAAATAATTACAGGAATAAAAATGAGTACACAGAAGAGGAAGATGTTCTAAAATTAATTGTGGTGATGACCAGACAACTCTTCTTGGTATGACTGAAGTATTGAGTTGTGTGCTATGTGGACGATGTGCCAAAAAACTTTTTAAAAAATTTTATTACCCAAGGTTGGATAATCACAATGGATTTTTGTTTCTGACACTTTTCAGGTAGGTTTTAATCCAATTTATTTATAAATATTTCTTAATAACAAGGTGTTTATTCCTCTCTAAATTATTCTATTTCACCTCTGACAGAACTTTAGAAGTTCCTAATCCCATACTATAAAGACAAAAGTACCTGGCAGAGAGGAGACTGCTATTCATAGAAAAGCCTACTTGTAAAGTTGGTCCTAGACTGGCAGCTGAGAGTTTGGATTTAGGATGAAATCAGAGTGTTTGGCACAAACACTAGGGTTCACAGGAACACCTACTTTCCTTCTGGAAAGGTGAAATTTTGGTATCTATGAGGTGGACAGTACTTACATGACTAGGTCCAATAAAAACCCTGGCACAGGGGCGCTAATGGGCTTTCCCGGTAGACAACATATCTCAACTTGCTGCTGAGGGAACTCAGTGCATCTGGTGTGACCACCCTGGGCAGGACCTCTAGGAAGCTTGAGGTTGGTTCCTCCTGGCTTCACCCCACACCCCTTTTTTTCTGTGCTGATTTTGTCTTGGTGCTCTTTCACTATAAGAAAGGTTAGCCATGAATATGTCTACATGCTGAGACCTGGACAGATAATAAAGCGAGGGGTGGTCTTGCCAACAACTGGTGCACATATTGAGCTAACTCTGTCTTCTGTAATTTCTGCCCATTGTTCGCTCCCTTTTACACCTTTGAGCAAATTGCTAAAGCTAATGACAAACCCAACAAACAAACGTGTGCGTTCGAAGAAAGCTTACTCAAAGAACTAGAAGCTGAGTTGAGACTTGAAGGAAGGTTAGTAGGTAAACCTATTGAGGGTCGGGGGTGGGGGTGGGGATAGTTACTGATCAAACTATTTAGATACTTAGTCAAGCAGTTTGAACATAGGAAAACGCGAGCAGCTGGTGAGGGGGCACATGTGGTAGCAGAAGGACAGAATAAATAGCTACTGAGAAAAATACTCCTGTTGAGATTTTGATAGTCAAGCTTTCAAGCACTGCTATAAGTCATCAATTCAATGCTAGAATATTCACAAACTCCAGAATGTTCAGACTAAGATTTGGGGGATTTATTAAAAAGGACTGGTATATTTCTTTCTCCAGTTTTCTTTCAGAGCTGCATCGGGACTCACACACACAAAGGTACTTCCAAAGTTCTTGAGAAAATCCATTATCTTTCAATGCCACTTTCCCACAAACTTTTTGAGGTCTCTTTGTGTGTGTGTAGGCATGTATGTATAGGTGAAACTATGCACACACATGCACTGTGGTGTATACCATAGCACAAAACACACACACTCATGCATGCAGGTATCTAAGAACCCTGGTGGGGCAATGGTTAAAGTCCTGTGGTGCTAACTGAAAGGGTAACTGTTTGTACCCACCAGCCACTCTGTACGTCAAACTAATTCGAAGCTATTCTACTTTGTCCTAGCCACTTGCTATGAGTTGGACTTGACCTGATTGCAACCACGCACACACACACACACACACACACACTTACTCCTTTATTATCTTGTTGACCGACAGTTTACATTTATAGTTTTTAAAAATACATATTTAAATCATCTTAAAGTCAAGAAAGGACTCATCTGGTATTTTTAGCTAATTAAAAAAGTCATTTTATTGGGGGCTCATACAACTCATTACAATCCATACAGCCATATCACCTTGAATGTGCCTGATTCATCTGATCGTGGAAGCTAAGCAGGGCCAGATCTGGTTAGTACTTGGATGAGAGACTCACATATTTCAAGAGAACATTTCACTCCTAAGGTCAAAGTCTTTCATCCTTCCCACCACCTACATCTCCTCCATCTTGGATGGGAACAGAGAGAGAAACAAGAGGAAGAGTCCAGCTCTGGGGGAAGCCTGCACACCTGCTCCTCAGACTCCTTGAACTTGAGGCAGCCCAGATGCCGGCTGCTGCTCCTCAGGCTGAGGAGAAGGGTGCCTTTGGACCACAAGGCTCCCTGAAGGATGCAGAGGGGCACAGATAAGACAGCTTCTTGGAAAACAAGAATGCCTTCTGGTTCAGGGGAGGGTGAGTCTCCTCTGGCTGCAAAGTCTGACTCAATCGGCTCTGCCTGTGGCCTTAAATGGGGCGAGCTATTCAGCCCTCCAGAAACCCAGTGGTCACAGTGGAGACACTGTGGACAGAAGCTGCAGGGGAGGGAGCAGCCGTGGGGGTATCATTGAGCGATTCTTAGAGCTGGAGGCCGATCTAGTCGCAGAAGTCCCACCTGTCACCAATTGTCAGATAAGGCCTTGGCCTTTGAAACCTCAGCATGTTGATCCCTAAGGAGTGAGTACACATAAAACCAAACCCATTATCCTCTCAGTGATGCGAACTCATAGGGACCCTATAGGACATAGAACTTTCTGTAGGGTTTTCAGAAGCCTGGGGTCACTTTCTCCCAACAATTGCTGGTAGGTTTAAGCCACGACCTTTAACTGGTTCTCTCTCTCTCTCTCTCTCTGGCGCCCTTCTTGCCTCCCACCCACTGGTTGGTCTCAACTCACCCTGGGGGACCCTGGGAACAACAGGATGAAATCCTATCTGGCCACACTGTCCTCACAGTCGTCGTGACACTGAGGCACATTGTCACAGCCACGAGGTCAGCTCATCTCCTTCTTCGGGACCTTCCTCTTATTCACTGGCGCTGGACCTACCACAGGCGCAGTGTCCTTTTCCAGGGTTAACCCCTCCCGTCAACCTGTTTCCCATGTGTGACTGACATCTCACCGTCTTCACTTCCAGAGAGCATTTTGGCAGTGCTGCTTCGATTCACCACTTCAAAAGGGCAGCGTGGGCATCTCAGTGTCTCAGAATGTGTTTCTTGTAAATGTCCTTTGAGTTTTGAGAACAACAACAAAAGAAATCTGATGGGTCCCGATTAAGGTTTGCGAGACTTCCTTTAAATGGTTGGTCTGTCTAAACGCTATGGTTTTATGGGGCAGCATTCCGCCAAACTTGCTGCAAAGCTTTGACAATTAACCCCAACCTCAAAAGTTGCCCCCCACCACCACATGGCACCAAAAATTATCCTTTTTATTTCAAGATCCGCCAAGACTGTCAACTGATTTTTTTGAGAGCACTTTTCTGCGGCTATCCACTAATTACAGAGACATGCTTAAATATATTCTGCTTGGAAAAAAAAATAAATTCTGTTTGAAACAAACCAGTACATGTACAAATGAGAACCCTACTAGCAATATTACTTTTTTGCAAAAAATAGAAATAAAAAATAAATACATATTACTTTTTTGCTTTTATAGTGAGTTCAATAATATGTAGTATAATAAGGAATGCAAAAAATAATCTCTCAACTACCTTTATATGGTAGAAATTCAAATTATCTGGAACAATATCTCATTGCTTGGAAAACCAACCGAAAGCAATATTACACAGACACTCAGGTAGCCCCAGGTTATGAAGAAGACCCATTCCTAATTGTGTCCTTTAGAATGTGCAAGTCACAGGGAAAAGTAGTTGGATTCTGGGTTTCCTTTAATTCTAGTCCCAGTCCAACAACAATTCTTATAACATATCCCTGCTCAGTACTCGCCTTCATGAAGAGATCACTGAAGATAAGTGTGCTACAGCAAAGTGTGGGGAAGAAGGCAGATGGTGTCTGGCTATCAAATGGAATAGTGCCTGGGGTCTGTCTTAAAGGCTTATACTCAAACAGGCAGCCATCTAAATGAGGCATCAACTTAGTCCACATGGAAGAAGCACATGAGTCTCTGTGATCCAAAGATGACCACAACGAAATCCATATAAGATGAAGGGGAAAGTATCAGCGCTTAAATGGTGAACACCCAATTTGTAGAAGGCTATGGAGAAAGTAGGAGCCCAAAAATCCACCTTCAGAATCTCTAGTCAGAGAAAGCCTCTTGCAGGTCCCCTCTGGCCACAATTGAGCTTTGCAATGCAACAGATTATTGTAAACTAGATTGTGGTGGATGAAATTACAGTATAATATGATATCTGGTTAGATAATCTCTCTTTTTTTCAATAATTTTATTGGGAACTCTTCCAGCTCTTAATAACATTCAATATATCATTTGCATCAAGCATATTTTTACACATGCTGTCATCTTCATTTCCAAATATTTTCTACTTGAGCCCTTGGTATAAGCTCTTCTTTCCCCTCCTTTTTAAAAATAAATCATTTTATTTTATTGGGGGCTCATACAACTCCCATCATGATCAATACATACATCAATTGTATGCAGATCACATTTGCACACTTGTTGCAATCATCACTCTCAAAACATCCTCCCTCCACTTAGGCTGCCAGTACCAGCTCCCCACATTTTCCCTTCCTCCCCACCCCAGCACATCCCCAAACCCTTAATAATTCACGAATTGTTATTACATTTTCATATTGTACACTGTACAATTTGTCCCTTCACTCACTTCCCTGTTGTCTGTACCCCAGAGAGGAGGTTATTTGTAGATCCCTAAAATTGGTTTCCCCTTTCTATTCCACTATCCTTCCTGGTATCACCACTCCCACCACTGGTCCTGAAGGGATCATCTATCCTAAATTCCCCACGATTCTGAATCCAGTATATATCCCCTGGTCTAGCTGGATTTGTCAGGTAGAATTGGGATCATGATAGTGGGTGGGAGGAAGCATTTGAGAACTAGAGGAAAGTTGTGTATTTCGTTGTCACTACACTGTACCTTGACTGGCTCATCTCCTCCCTGCAACCCCTCTGTAAGGGGATGTCACGTCACCTATTGATGGGCTTTGAGTTCCCAATCTGTACTCCCTCTCATTTATAATGATGTAATTTTAGTTCTTTGATGCCTGACACCTGATTCCTTTGACATCTCATGGTCCCACATGCTGGTGTGCTTCATCCATGTGGGCTCTGTTATTTCTGAGCTGGATGGCCACTTGTTTACTCAGGTCTCTAAGACCTCAGATGCTACATCTTTTGATAGCTGGGCACCATCAGTTTTCTTCACCACATTTGTCTATGCACACATTTACTGTCAGTGATGATATCAGAAAGGTGAGCATGCAATGCTATGATTTTTAGTTCTTGAAGCCTTATAACTGAACCCTTTGACACCTCGTGGTCCCACAAGCTGGTGTGCTTCTTCCATGTGGGCTTTATAGCTTCTGAGTTAGATGGCTGCTTGTTTATTTTTAAGCCTTTAAGACCCCAGATACTACATCTTCTGATAGCTGGGCACCATCAACTTTCTTCACCACTTTTGGTTGTGCACACATTTGTCTTCAGCGATCGTGTCAGGAAGATGAGCATCATGGAATGCCAATTTAATAGAACAAAATGTTCTTGCACTGAGGAAGTAATTGAGTGGAAGTCCAATGCCCATCTGCTGTCCTACTACTAACCCTATAAGTAAATGCATGTTGATCTATTTCCCCATCATCATATATAAGTACATTCACCTATGCATATTTAGACCTCTATAAATGTCTTTTACCCCCCAGTCCTTTTCTCTATCTCCTTTTACTTTCCTCTTGTCCCACTACAGATCTCCCTTTTTACCCAACCTGAATTTGCTCTAGGTTTAAATATTTCTTGCTTGCTTCGTGACAGAAATTTCCTCTCAAGCTTATAAAAAATATATTGCTGGTGGTCTTTTCTTTCTTACACTATTTGTACTTTTATCTTTGTATTATAATTTTCTGTTTATTTTGGTTTTGTTTTTTATTGTTTCTGTTAGATTTCCTAATTTATGAAACACAGAGGGGGTGGATGCATGGAGACAATAATTGATAAAATGGTTTATCAGGGATGGGGTGTCAGGAGGGTGAAGAAAATTGAAGAGAATTGGGCAGCAAATAGTGAAAGTGGGAGGGGGAGGGATCGTTAGAACTGACTATGATGATGTATGTACAATTCTTTTAAAAAGCAACTCAACTATGGAAGTGAATAATTTGTAGATTTTATATCAATAAAAGTACTAAGAAAGAATTTATGACTCAGCAGAAACATATGTATATGGTTTTTACTTAGCCTTATTTTAGTGCAAGATGAGCTTGAAGCCTTTCCATTTATTTAAAAGTTGCATGTTCTGCGAGAGAATGTGATTGTGATGAAGACTTTGTTTAAAATAGGGATTGGTCCAATTGTTTTGGAGTGAAGGCAAATTTACATAAATATAAAGCCATTTTGAACTGAATAGCACTGTCTTGCCGAAAGACAGCAGCAGGTCACCAGAGATTTGGAATGCCTTTGCTTCTGCATAAAGAAGCGTGGGTGGTATTGTTGGATAAGTATTGTTGGTATTGGCCTACTAACCTCAAGATCGGGGGTCCACACCCACCAGCCCCTCCAGGGGAAGAAGAGACTGTCTGGTCCCTAAAGACTGACTCCACACAGGGCAGCTGGACCTTGGCTCCATGGCAGCGGATTGGGGTGGGTGACTCTCTAGGGTCCTGTGACTATTTCAGTCTCATGCATCAGGCTCCTGAAAGGGCTCACTGTGCTTCTTCCAAATCTCCCATTCCAACCTGTCTTTGCTCCCAGGTTGGTAACCATGAGAAATCACATAACTGTGAAAAATTTGGGTCTGTTCCTGTGTAGCTTCATTGGCCATGTTTAAAAGACAAGAAGAAGCTGTTCATTCGTCAGAAGTTGGTCAGACTCGGGGACTGCCAGGATAGACACCCACATAGCACACACATATCGATACAGCAAATTAAGGAAAGAAACTAATAGCTCAAGTTTCCAAAAAAATCAAGCTTGATAATATGAACTAAAATAATGAATGTACAAAAAGAGAAAGGAAAGAAGAAAGAAATGTTCAGCTACCTCTTTATGGCAGACTTGCAAAATGCCTGTAACAATAGCTCATTGCTTTTGAAATCAACAAAAGGTAATATTAGATATTCCATTTGCCTTTCAGTTGGACTTTCTTTTTTTGTACTTGATATTATGAGCGTACTTACAGCATTAGAAAAGATCACTTTGTGTGCAGAAGTCAAAGGCAGCTTTTATCTTCATAATGCACTGTGCATGTAGCAAGTCGTTCTATGCCGAGCACTGTAAGGGGCTAACAGTACAGATTAACCTTTGACTAAAATCTGTTGTTCCCTGTCTAAAGAAGCTGTGAGTGTTAAAATCTCATGATGCTTAATCCTCTCATAAGTGAAAATACATCATTAGATACTGCTGTTTACTTTCTTCATACCACTTAGCAATGAGATGATATTTTTTCTTAGAAACAGGCTTCACTTTCTTAAAGTTAACTTGTTATCTTCCACCACAACGGAGGCAGCAAACACCCCGAAAACATTCTATGCACACTCTGATTGAAATCTGCATGAAGCCTTAGGAATATTCTCCATGAATTTTCTTAAGAGAAATATCCAAGTCAACCTACTCTGGCTTCTGCCTTACTCAAAGTCTTTATGTTGCTGTTGTTGAAGAACAGTGAGGGAGGATGATGGGAGGGGGAGGCACTTGTGAAGGCCACAGTCTTGGGAGTGAATCCTACTCAACTGAGTCACGGGCAGCAAACTCAAGGATCAGTCTCACCAGTTGCTTAACCAGCTTGAGGTTAGATTACAGAGGAGACGTGGGAACAAAATTATCTGCAAATCAAACGGGGAAATGAATCAGAAATAAATCGACGAAGAAACTCTACATTCACACCCAGCACCCTGCCTCTTCTGTCACCTGTGAGACAGACACGATGCTATTAGATAACGAGAACTGAGGTGAAAGGCCTTTAGTGTGAGATGTTCTCTATTGGGCGAGGCTTGACTGACCATTTTCTATAGGTGCTAAGAGGGGCCCTGGAGGTATAGTGGGCTGCCAACTGCAAGGTGAGTGGTTCAAAACCACTAGCTTCTTCTGGGGCTGAAGATGGGGTTTGTGAGTGTCATAAAGAGTGACAGTGTTGGAAACTCACAGGACGGTTCTACCTTGCCCTTCGGGGTCTATGAGTTGGCATTGACCACTCAATGGTTCTATTTGGCTACAGGAGCAAAGGGGGCACTGCCTTGATGCCATAACGGTTAAGTGCTTGGCTGCCAGCTAGACGTAGGTTGGCAGTTTGAACCTACCAGCTGCTCTGAAGGAGAAAGACGAGGCCGCCGGCTTCCTGAGAGATGTCTGGACTTGACAGAGGCAGGTCTCCGCTGCCACGATGAGTCAGTCGTTCTCGACTTGAATGGAATTAGGAGTTTATAGAGCCACAGCCACTGAGTGAATTACTGCTCGTCGTGACCTTACATGGGAGTAGAACTCCCCATGGGGGTTCTGAGGCTATCGATCTTTACAGAAGCAGACACTGTCATCTTTCTCCCTTGGAGCGGCTGGGCGATTCAAAGGGTCCTTGGAGTTGTGAGTAGCTCCAGGTGGTGGAGGAGCCCTGGTGGCACAGCGGGTTAAGTGCGGGGCTGCTGACCTACCGATGGGTTGTTTAAAGGCACCAGCCGCTCTTCGGGGGGAAAGATGAGGGAATCTGCCCCTGTACAGACTTACAGGCTCAGAAATCGTAGGGAGTTATTCTGCTCTGTATTGGCGCGCCACAGTGAGTTGAAAGCAACTCCATGGCGGAGGATTTGGTTGGGGTGTTGATAGGTATTCGAGGCAAAAAAAAACCCTCGCTTGTCTTCGTTTGTGTCTCCCCAGCCTGTCTTTGGGCTTCCCTGTTGGTGGGCGTGGGTTCTGACTCAGAGGGACCCCAAGTGCACAGGAGGCTGCTCCCAGCACGTCTTTCCCAGCACGGCCCGTGGGTTTATTCTCTACAGAAGCCCTGTGGGTTAGCATGACCGATGTCTCCCTATCGGGCCTGTGCCTTGCGGTTCTCTCTGACTGTAATCCTCACTAATACGGGGAAGGGGACAGCGTTCTGTAAGGTCATGGCACATCTCAGCTTCTTTGTGAACCCATGCCTTTGGTCTGTGCCCTTCGCAAGTATGTCTCAGCTTCTTAGACAAATGCCCCACTGCCTCCCCTACACACACACACACACACACACACACACACTACGTTCAGGCAGAACAGCTAGAGGGTGATTACCTTCTCCCACAGGGATTGCCCAAACCAAACCCATTTTGCTCTCTGTCCAGCGGATTCTGACTCTGAGTCAGAACCAGAACAGAATTGCCCCCAAGGTTTCCATGATGGTAAATTTTTCCAGAAGCAAACTGCCACAGCTTTCTCCCTGAGAGCTGCTGGGAGTTAACAACCCACTCTTCTGCAAGTGGCCGAGCGCTTCATCACTGGGCGGTAGGCTTGGGTAGCCTCACACAAACGTCATACTGGACCATCTCTGGTGATGTGTGTCTCCCTGGAGGGCAGGCAGATGTTAGAGGCAAGCAGAAGGTTCTGAGCACGTTTCACAATGTTCCTTTTCTCTCCTGTGAGCCTCCCTGATAACCTGGTGGGGAGGAATGTGGAACTCAGGAAAAGTTGGGGGCCCAGGAGTTTTTATTTCTCAGGGAGTTTTACCTGGAGTTTCCAACAATTTGTCAAGCACCCACCAGTGCTCCAACTCTGTACTTTTCCCAGGAAGCTGTCCTTTTCTTTCTCTGGTCCTATCACCAGGATCCAGAACAGAGATGGCCTGTAACCTCAGTTGTCTGAGGGATCTGAAAAGAGTCATTGATGTGCAGGTTTTCAGCTGCTTCCTTGCTGTGAGGGGGGATGGGAGGACTTCCAAACTCTACACATTAGACCAGATATTGGAAGTTCCCGACTAACTCCTTTTTTAGGTGTCGGGGGTTGCAAATATTGTGTAACATTAATGTGCATGCTCTTCTGGATACATTAATAATTTTTAAAAAGCATTTGTGTATTCCCAATGAGAATGCCAGCACCGGAACCATTTCCGTAAGACCCGGGCCCAATATAGAAGGAAAATACACCTCCGCAAATTCTTAGCACATAATAAATTTGCTATCAGGAAAAAGAAGAAAAATAAACTATCTCTTCCATTAGTGATCCAGAAGATGTCGTTTTCCAGTTTGAAGGAGACGGCAAGAGTAAATGCTGCCGGTTTAAATTTTCAGCATCCACAGGCTGCTTTCCTTCCCTACCCTGGGGGTACAGTAGTGAAGCGCTTCACTGCTAAGCGAAAGGCTGGAGGTTCAGACCAACCAGCTGCTCCCCAGAAGAAAGGCTTGTCTGCTTCCGCCTCTGGCAATCCGGTGGGGACGCATTCGCTGGAGTGGCCCTGAGGGCAGCAGCAGGTCTGGTTCTGCTTTGTCTGTAAAGGCCGTGCATCCGTCCACAATCATGCGCCTCTCTGCTGTACACAAAGACCTGTGTCTTGTTTCAGTTGGTTTCACATCAGTCGTATCCAGAGAATTTTTCTCCCAACTAGAGCAACAAGTTTATCATTAGATGTATCCAAACATTTAGTTAAAAAAAAACAAAAAACCTTTCCTGTGATCTCAATTCCAGTTTACTTGGAAAATATGCCAGATAACCTTGGGCTTATCTAGAGGTGGGATGATGCCACCCAAAGCCAGCGGATTAAAATAAAGCCTGGGTTCTCATCTGGGTGTCTCAGTGGTGATGGAGAGGAACTTGGGCAGGTGGCTTCGTCAGTCTAGTTTTAAGATTCCTCATTTATCAAGATGAGAAAACATTGCCTAATCTAGTACTGAGTGTTAAGTATTAACGTAGTGTTAAACAGTTAAGCTCCTCCAGGAACAAGAAAGAAACTTACTTTACAAACTAGTTTGCCCCCAAAAGGGAGAATTTATTAAAAGGATGCAGGAATACCCCCCAGAGACTCCCAAAGCTGAGCTGTTTTGTTTGTTGTTGTTGTTTCTTTAAAGCTGAGCCTCTCGCTTGAGGTACTGGCATCGGAAACAGCAGTCTTCAGGAACCAGAAGTGCTCTAGCTTGTGTCTCTCGGTTCTCACTGCTTGCACTTAAAACCCTGAGGCTCACTTCCAGCTTCTAGAGGGTAGTCTGGCTTGGTCTAGGTGCCCATCCCTGGGTTCTATCAACTAAGCAGAGGCTCAGAAAAAGAGCGCATTATGAGCTAGGCAATCATAGGCGAGGTAGAAATATGTTGAATAATGCTGAGGGGAAGGCACAGTGATCCACTGAGACCAGAAGCAGGGGAAATGCAAGCCTCCTGAAAGACAAATGATCTGTAAACAATAACTTAAGTTTAATAACCCACTCTCCCGACAGCCCAGAAAGATGAATCCAATGGCTTAAACTTGGAGCTCTGTATGTTAGGCCATTTCTAGTCAATTACCTAGCTTCCTGACACAGACTAATTATAAGCTATGTGCCCTATCATTCAGCACCCGTGGCCTCCCAAACATTATTCTAAGCCCTACACAACCCCCCCACGTGGAATTTGCATCTGTGAGTCAATAAGGACTGACGCTGTTAAGAACGATGACAAAATAAGCTTGCCAATGTGGTAGGATGGCTCAGGGGAGGGGAAGTTTGAGGTAGGGTGTCCAACAACTGAGTCCTGAGGAGAAGGAGGAAACAGTCAGAGATTTGGGTAAAGGGCACCCCTGGCAAATGAGATGCTAATTGCAAGCTGAGAAGCTGATAAAAGCTTGGCACGTGCGGAAAACAGGTGAGACATCAGCATGCCAGCAGCATAATAAATCAGTGGGAAAGTGGACTTTAATAGAGTTAGAGTCAGATCAGATGGTCCTTAGAGGCCAGGGAGGGCTTTTAAGTAGGGGTGTGGCAGGATTTAATTTAGGTGTTCAAAAGAGCTGGTCTATGAATATGCAAAGTATGGAAACATTGAAGGAAAGACAAAAAGCAAAAAGTAATAGGAATATCCTAAGAAAGCTATTGCAGTAAGGTGTTCAAAAGATTGGGCTTATGAATATGCAAAATATGGAAACAATGAAGGAAAGCCAAAAAGAAAAAGGTAACAGGAATATCCTAAGAAGGCTATTGCAATAAGTTAGGCAAGGATCCTGATCTCTCATCACACACAAAAACTAACTCAAAGAGGATCAAAAACCTAAAATCATAGAGATCACCAAAGAAAAAGGATGGGCAAACTTAGGATCCATACTGCATGGCATAAATACACTATCAAACATACCAAACCACATAAACAGCAGAAGACAAATGAGGCAAGTAAAAATTAAACAGTGATGTACATCAAAAGCTTTCACCAAAAGAATAAAAAAGAAAACCCATAGATGGGGTGGGACAGGTTTGGCAACTATTTATTAGACAAAGAATTAATCTCTAGACAAGGAACAGATCTCTAAAGCACAGAGAAAACTTCAACACATCATCTTCCACAACAATAAACCCAACTTAAAAATGGGCAAAGGACATGAACAGACACTTCATCAAAAAAAACAAAAAAAGCATGCAGTTGAACAACAAACGCGGGAAGAAATGCTTGTGATTATTATCCATTAGAGATATCAGTGAACATAAATAGCAATAGCAAAGTTCAAACATTAAGTCTTTTTAAAAATGTGGAGAGATTGAAATCCTGATATACTGCTGGTGGGACTGTAAAAGGCTACAACCACTATAGAAAATGATGTGTGAGGTCTTTAAAAAGCTGGAGACTGAAATCCCATATGATATAGCAGTCCCACTGCCATATGGGACAATATATCACAGAGCAATAACAATCAAGGGGCAAGCAAATACATGCAAACTCACGTTCATCACAGCATTATTGACAATAGCAAAAAGATGGAATTGCCTGTGTCCACCAGCAGATGAATGGATAAGCAAACTACGGTGCATACACACAACGGGATAATCCTCAACATGAAAGAGTAACAATGAATTGTGCAACATCTCCGGGATGAACCTACAGACATTATGCTGAGTGAAATGAGTCTATTCTCAAAGAACATGGCCACCAAGGTAAAAAATTAAGAAAAACGCTTACAAAGAAAGGACCCCTCTTGAAAGGTTAGCTGAAACCCCCAAAGTCACCGCTGAGGTACAGGGGCTGGAGGGAAACAACAAAAACACCAAGTAAATTCTGAATCTCGATAAGGTTTCATTGGCCTTGGGGGTAGCAGAGGAGGAGAGGATGTCACATCTCTAAAGCAGTGGACAGTCGCAGAGCACTGGACTGCTTTTCTGGCCCATGGAGGCAGAACCCAAGGCACCAAGTCGCCGAGAGGCTGAGGACTAAAAAGAGACTTGGCTGCTGGCTAAGAAGTGTTGCTGTGGACCAGGGACAGTCCCCTTACTGCTTAGTGATCCTCACCTTTGGTACCCTGTTAACTCCTTACTCGTGAGTTTTGTACATGAGTACCATGTGACCATTGCGACAGTTTGTGAAACCCAGCGGTCAAGCAGAGTGTCAGGGGAGGAATAGTGGCTGTCAGAATGGAGGGTGGAGGCATGTGTGACCTCGGCCTCATGGCACGAAGTCTTGGGCTGCTAAGGATTTGGATTCTCCTGCTCTGGTGTAGCCAGATGTCAGAATAGATCCTGCTGACACATTGCTGTTCATGCATGTCCACGAACATAACACCTGATGGATGGGTAAACAGAATCCGATCTATCCATAATGATGAAATATTGTTCAGGAATGGAGTACTGATAGATGCTGCAAAATGGATCAACCTCAAAAATATTAAGCTAAGTCAAGGAAGTCATTCACAAGAGACCACATATTGTACGATCCCATTTATATGAAATGTCCAAATAAGCAAGTTCATAAAGCTACGAAGCATGAAGTTGATGGCTGAAGACCAGGATGTTCCTTTGGGGGGCAATAAAATGTTCTAAAATTCATTATGAGTATCTGTAACACTGAATATTCTAAAACTAGTGAATTGTATGCTGACACTTAAATGGGAAGGACATTTAAATGAGAAAAATATGTAGTACGACAAGGAAAAGTCCATGGGAAATCTGGAAGAAATGTAAAGGAATTCTTTCTAAAAATAGTAGAAAAGTTCTAATGTGTAAAGCACTTGAAATCATCAATCTATATCCTCCTGCAACAACTGAAAATGTTGGACACTATAAACCAACAATTCCTCTTTGATCCATCAAATAATTGAGATCACAGGGCAAACCACCACCACCCCAAAACTGGAGAAAGATACAATCTGATGCAAGGAATCCCCACTCACAAAAAGCAGAAGTCACCTGTACTGCATCCGTCATCGGGTCGAAATATTTAAAGTATAATCTACTAGTCACTGGAGACTCTGTATGGATGAACTTTGGAGATAAAAACAAAGAGAGGAAAACCTGGACCTGAACAGCACTATCTATCACTTCATCCAACAATAGCAGAACCCACATTCTTCATTTTTTTTTAAATCATTTTATTGGGTGGCTCATACAACTCATCACAATCCATGCATCCATTGTGTAAAGCCAATGTACATTTGTTACCATCATCGTTTTCAAAACATTTTCTTTCATTCTTCTTAAACTCACATGAAACATTCGCTAACACAGATCATATCTTGGGCCATAAAACACATGCAGCTAATTTAAAACAATAGGTATCGGGCTGAGCCCTGGTGGCGTAGTGGTTGTGCGCAGGACTGTGGCCCACTGGGATGGAGGTTCAATTCCAGCAGTGGGGCTGGGCCTCCTACTCCCACCACTGGAGAGCAGTGATGCCCCCCCCCCAAAATAGGTATCATACAAAGATCTTAGATCACAACACACTTAAACAAGAAACCATTAACAGAAAGGTAGCTAGGAACTCAACACCCCCCTCAAATATTTGAAGTACATTCAACAGATGGGTCAAAAAGTCATCCCAAGGATAATTTAAAATAATACATCTTTTAAAAACTCAAAGATAGAAAATGAGAGGTAAATCTTCAATAAAATCATCTGTTCAAATACAATCTGTACAACTGCAACTGGAAGGTTGAAAATCAACAAAGAATAAAAGCTTCCAGAATTCCCCCTTGGACTCTGCTGTTCTGAAATGTAAAATATAAACCTTTTTGAAGGTTTATTTTCATTTACTGGACTTTTGGTGAACATTTCCATGTACTTGGATTCTGGGAAATTTTCTTTTATTCTTTGTTGATCTCCAACCTCCATTTAGGAGTTATACAGCCATCCTCATAATAAATTTTAGAACGTTTCATTCTTTTTTTTCTGGACCTGTTATTTGAACTCGGCAGTAAACAGATCACCTTTTAACGATGAGACCTCCAGGTGGATCCAAACTTACAGGATCCTTAGGAGGCAAAAAGAGGAGGACAACTTGAGTTTGAGAAGTTTATAACTGGGGAGCCCACTGCCATCCTGTTGATTCTGATGCACAGCAACCCAAAGGACAGAATGGAACTGCTCTGAGGGTTTCCAGAACCGTGACTCTGTGATTCTCAACATTCCTAAGGCCCTTTGATATACTTTCCCACTTGTGGTGAACCTCCCCCCATAAAACTATTTTCCTTGCTACTTCATAACTGTCATTTTGCTACTGTTGTGAATCATCATGATAATATCTGATAGACAGGATGTATTTTCATTGTTACAAATTGAACATAATTAAAGCATAGTGTTTAATCACAAAACAATATTTAATTATAAACTGTGAAGTATTTATGTGTTTTCCGAAGGTCTTAGGCGACCCCTTTGAAAACCTCTGCTGTAAATTCTTAAGGGAGCAGACAGTCTTATCTTTCTCCTGAAGAGGGGCTGGTGGGTTTGAACCATCAACCTTGCAATTAGCAGCCTGAATTCCATAGTGCTACCAGAACTCCTTTCTCCTAGGAAGAGAATCGGGAATTTGGATGGTAGCTATGGGAGAGTAGGGGGGTCAAGAGAGTTTGGGTCTTGCTTCCTTTTTGAACAATTGCTTGATTGAGTCAGAAAGTGATTCTGGAGCATATAGTATGCTGATAGTAGAGGGAGAAATGCATGCTTCTGCAAATGCCTCCTTTTTCATCTCTAAGAAACTGTACTCCACCAGCATGAAGCTTTCTAAGGAGAGGAACAGACAGCCTCAGAATCTTTGGCAATTCTCAGACCACCAGCAGCACCGATCCCAATCCAGCGTAGGCTGGACCTGTGCAGCTACTTCCCAATAAACCTGGCTGCTGTGGAGCTTCAAAGAAGCTGTCTGGGATGGAATCTTGCTTGACAATGCTTGGCTGGGCTACAATAAGAGGCAGTCGCAGCAGGCGCGCTGTCGGAGAGAAAATATTGATTCTCTCAGTGCTCCAGGCTCAGGTCGTAAAGGTGCTTGTAATTCTCAAGGCTCTTATGGCACTGTGGGAGCTCCAAGCAAAGCCTGGCATTGTCAGCTCAGTACTCAGACCCTGCACATCTTAGAATGCTGTGCAGTCTTCTACAAGTTCCTGCAGTTGAAGATACAGAGAGAATGATTCTAAGGAAGAGAGAGAGAGAGAGAGAGAGAGAACAAGGCTCCTAAAGTGAAAAAAAAAAGAGATGGAAACAATTTGTACAAAGAGTTTGGGGTCAACAATGTTGGGATCAGTTCAGAGACAACGTCTCTGTTTCAGTGGCAGTGGGGAGCAGGAAAGGGGATATCAGAGAGAAGGCCAAGCTTAGCATGTACAAGTCCAAGTTCAATTCTTCTACGTTTCCTTCTACGCTGCCTTTCATTGACAATAACTCATTTTCATACTTCCCACTCTCTTTCTCACATACACGTATCAATACATACTACAGAGGTCACAATTCTCAGCTGATACATAAGCCAAATAAAAGTCAGTGATTTGGGCACAAGTGCAGGCTTTTATTGTTCAGGTCCCTACAGAAAGCCTCAGATAACTTTGCAGATAGTTGACAACATCTGCAGCTTGGAAACGTCTGCATTCCTCAGTGTTATAGGAGATGTATCTTTCTATC
Source organism: Nesogale talazaci (assembly GCA_004026705.1). Lineage (NCBI taxonomy): Eukaryota > Metazoa > Chordata > Mammalia > Afrosoricida > Tenrecidae > Nesogale > Nesogale talazaci. Next base: position 56,860 of record PVJH01005490.1, read on the forward strand.
TTTTAGTAAGAATGACAGTCAGATCTGACTTGCAAATCTTAATAGCAATGACTCTACATGGAGGAACAAGGCCTAAGAAAGTTGTTCAACTGAAAAAGAATGGTTTAAGATCCTAACAGGCATTTGGCCTGGGCAACATGCTTCCCAACCTATAATAAGGACAATTTCTGTTGTGGGGAGGTTTATAAGTAGTGGGATCAGACTGACATAAACAATTCACAATACCTGTTAGGATGCTCATTTTCATTCTGGCTCACAGAGACCCCGTAGAACAGAATAGAACTAACCCTTGTGATTTCCAAAGCCGAAAATCTTTACAGGAGCAAAAAGTCTCATCTTCCTCTTGCAGAGTGGTTTACCTTACCAATAACAGCCTATCTTACCACTAGGGAAATGGAGACTGGTTTGTCACCTAGCTCACACAACTTATTTATAACTATTTATAAGTGCCCTTACCACATGGTCTACCATTCTTTCAGGAAGGATTTTTCCATTGTTTAAATCCTTTTGTGAAGGATCCAAGAGTGCTTTCCAACACCCATACACAGAGAAGAATAAAAAAAAAACCATAATTATTCATAAGTTTAAAGCAAAGAACCGGGCTGAGCCCCGGTGGTGTAGTGGTTGTTCGTGGGACTGCAGCTCACTGGGATGGAGGTTCAATTCCAGCTCCACAGGAGCAAAGGCTGGGCCTCCTACTCCCACAACCAGAGGGCAGTGATGCCCCCAAAAAAGAAAGGAAAAAGCAAAGAACTCCTGGAGGGGCAATGGGTTCCGTATTGGGGCTGCTAAGTGAGAGGGCAGGCCATCAAACCAAGCTGGCACTCCTGGGAAAAGATGAGGGAGTCTGTTTCTGCATGAACTGACATCTCAGAAACCTGACGGAGCAGGTCTACACTGCCCAGTAGGCCCACTGTGAGTTAGAATTCACTCCGTGGAATTGGGTTGTGTTAAGGCAAGGACACAATAGAAAGAACGTACCGAAACCAACACCAATATATGTATGTGCTAAAAGGTCTGGACCAGATGCTATGGATGGCCAACAAAGTCAGGACTCAGTTTCCTTCCAACAAAAGAGAGAAAGTCAAAGAGACTTGAAGTGTCGTGAAATGAAAACAAATCAGTTAGTTGGGAGAAGCCTAATTATGTCTCATCCATGAGAACTAAAGTAAGATGACCAGATGCCCCGCTTTTTAACAATTTAACAATGGCATTTGAAAATGAAAATAAATGTTTTACAATACTATTTTTGCATTCTATGAACATTTTTGTTGCTCCACATAGACCAAATTTTTAATCATGGAACCCCACCCCCCGGTCAACGGTGTCCTGCTTAATAGCTGGTCACTTTAACTAAAGGGGATTTCTCCCAATGTATTCTCGCAAACAAGAAGCTATACCTATGGTCTGTAGGTGTTCCAGTAATCCATAAATGTTATATTTCAACAGATGGACAGGGTTAAGCACCAAAACAGTGATGCCAGCTACATTTGGTAGAGCCGTTCACAACTGGTGGGCAGCTAACCACAAGATCAGCAGTTCAAACCCACTAGCTGCCCTAAGAGGAAAAAGTTAAAGCTTTCTACTCCTGCAAAGAGTTACTGCCTCAGAAATCCAAAGGGATTCGTTGTACTCGGTTCTGTAGGGTCACTGTGAGTTTGGGGAGAGAACTATATCTTACATAGAAGACAGGATATCTGTAGGATAAAAAGGATTTTCACAAGGAAAGCTAGAGAGGCCTATTAAAGGAATAACCTCTGCTCTGTGTCACTAAATGACTTGAGGTTAAAACTTTAACCTGGGCTTGTTCTGTTGCTTCTCCCTTGTTAAAAGGAGAATCCATCTGGTCTTCCTCTTCTGTGGAGATATGAGACAGAATCGAACAACCTCCTGCATAGATTCTTAAACCAAAATACTCTACACATTTTGAATGTAACAACCATTCCATCCTCTATGATGCTGTGGTTCCAACATGATTTGTTTCCATACTCTACTTTATACAAACATTCTGGTGTAAATGCACACATGTTGCAGTGGGGAGAGAAAATTCTTTGAAAAACTTACTAGCTATGCAAATATAATATCCAATTTACACGACAGCCTGCCAGATTTTCTGCCCATGTTTCCAAGAGTTTGGGTGAACATACTCAATTCATGCATTGCAATTTGACTAGATATCTTTCTCCTTTGGGATCTTTTTTCTAAAACAACTGTTTCCAATTACCCCTCTGTTTTCAGAAATGAGATTCTGTTTTCATTTCTGATATTGAAATAGCTGCTTTCGTTTTTTAAAAAATAAACTTTATTTTTAAAAGCAGTTCTAATATACAAGAAAAATTGTGAGGAGAGTGCAGAGTTCCAATAACCCTATACTCCTAGCATCTCTTATTATTTACATCTTGTAGTATTATGAACTATTACTCATACCTTATTAACTGATAAACATACTTGACTCAAATTTGTTGCTTTGTTTGTTTGTTTTGTTGTTGCTGTTTTTAATTGAGATATAATTCCCACACTACATTTATTTCTATCAAACAGAAAAATTAAAAAACAACTCACTGCTGCCGATTTGAGGCCAACTCTTATTGACTCTGTAGGACTGGGTAGAACTGCCTCTGTGAGTTTCTGAGAGTGTATTTGGGGAGTAGGAAGCCCCACCTTTCTCCTCACAGTGGCTGGTGGTTCTTGACCTTGCAATTAGCAGTCCAACACATAATCACCATGCCACGAGGACTCTTAAAAAATTACTAACGACTGAGCCCCGGTGGCGTAGTGGTTGAGTGTGGGACTGCGGCCCACTGGCTTGGCAGTTCAAATCCAGCAGCAGCTCTCCAGGAGCAAGGCTGGGCCTCCCACTCCCACCAGAGGGCAGTGATGCCCCCCCAAAAAATTATTAGCACACATCTTAATTTGAATTTCTTACCCACAATATAAAAATTTAACTGCCCAGATAGAAGTTATCTATAAAAGTTATTCTTAGTAAAAGAAGGTTCAATCAATCATGTTCAGGTTGTCTAATGGTTGATCTTCTAGTCTTCTCTTTCCTCTTCTCTTTTTAAGTCATGAGACTTTGTTGAGCCACTTGCTTTGTTGCTGTTCTTTGTTTAATCAGAAAGTTCTGATTAAAGGCTAAGAATACACCCCATGTTTCAATTTCTTTTGACTTTTGACTTCTGCACACCCTTTTAAAGTATTGAATACAGTGTATCCAAAAGATCATGCAGCCATACTAATTCCAAAACATTTTTATCTTTCCACTTGCATTACTCATCTATTGTTGCACATTGTCTACTTTCCCCCACTAGAGCTCTTAATGGATTAGTCACACTTATTTTAAATTCCATGTCTGATCTTTCCAAACTCGGTGTCACATCTGAGGTTTGTTCTGATGCTTGCTTTGTCTCTTTGGAGTGTGGGGTTTGGCTTTGGGGAGACTTTGTGTTTTGTGTGTGTGAGGTTTTTGTTGTTGTTGTTGGTTTTGCCCATTAGGCTGTTTTTATCATTTTTTGTGAAAAGCACATACAATGTATCAGGAATTAAAGTCGAGATAAATAGGTCATTAGTATGAGACATGATGTTAACCTGGCTCAGCGTTTGGCTACGCTTATTCCTCCACTCTCCTTGTTCTTGTTGCCCTGTTTTCTTTGGGCTTGCCTCAGAACTCTTCCTCATAGTCTGCATCTTGCCTTTATTGCAGTTTGAGCCAAAGTTCTTAAGCTGGAGCCCCATTGGTCATAAAACATGAAGTACAAGATGTGCTCCATGATCTTGAGATTGAATTTCAACCTTTTAGCAAGGCTGTGTCTCTTGCCTCTCCTAACTCCCTCTTCCTCTCTTAAGACAGGTAGGTTAGGTTAAAGGGAAGGGAAGCCGTGGAACTGCCTCTCCACTCCCTCTTTGGGGATAGGCTCTGCTAAAGTCTTTCCCCTTAGAGAGCAGGCATTTGGTAAGGATGGTTATGGAGAAGTCTCTAACTGCATTCTATAACAGTTGCTGTTGGATGAGTTATTCTCCCTTTTCACCATGAGAATTTTATGCCCTTCCCAAAAACAATACTCACAAAGTAGGGGGGTAGCTGAAGACTGCAACCTCTGGGTGTGTGCCATTCTCACAGTAGTTCACACTCAGCCTCCAGCCTTTTATCAAAATTACTCTTAAAGTGTTTCTACCTGTTGGTGGGTCTAACAGATTCTGTTCCAGGTAAGCAGATCTCAGCTCTAACTCTCTGGATTTGCCTGTCTCTTCAAATTTGGGGTAGGGTGAGGGTGTGGGGTTGGAGATGTCATTGCTCTAAATCCTCAGCCCTTTGATGGATCAAAAAAAAAAAAGGAGGCATTGTTTAGCTTTTCTTCACGGGAATGATGACTTCCAAATTCTTTCCATGTTGTAGAATATACCTCTTGCTCATCGTTATGATCATCAATGGGCCTCTTGGGGAACCATCCTGATAATGTATTGCCTCATATGCATGTAGTTGCCTAACCAAGGAGACTTATTCAGAAACACCTCAGTGGTGGGATGCAGCTGTTGCACAGATGGCTAGGAATGTGGGGCTCAAATGCTTTTACTAGAGGTTGGCTTTCCAAGATGAGAAAGTGGTGGGAACTAATACGGAACTGGAGTGAGAAGGGATCCTCAGAAGATGGGCAAAGAGATGGTGAAGGTGAACACATCTTTTAGAGACTCTGACCGAATCTTTTGACTATATTCAGGAAAGTAAAATTATCAAATCCATTTCTAGCACCCGTGCTTCCTTCTGGATGTTTCTCTATTTTTTTCTTTTTCAGTATTGGCTTCCCATCTCCCCCCTTCCAGTATTTTTATCTTGAATTAGTCACAGGGTACTCTTTGAAATGCTAGAGGCTAATATGCTATCAAAGGGGCTGATGCTGTAACTAAATAAGTGGAAATAACAGAGACAAATTTGTCTAGCACTCAAAGGAACCATTTGTCTCAGGAGAGGCTTCCCTGCCATTGGCTTAGTAAACGAGATGGAACAATCTCTTGTCTGGAAAATAAGTAAATGACTGTTAAGTTTCCCTATACAGACTCACTAATGCCTGAATACAGAATCAGTTAGTGCCTATAATAACTGATACTCTGGGAATGGATGTTCTTATTCCCTTTTTAGTCCTATAGATACACAGCATAAAAATATATCTTAATTTAATGTCTTTGACAAAGCAGCTGGGAATGATTAAGAAATCAGTTACTATCATTAAAAGGATCATTAATTTGCTGAATAGAAAATGTATTTAAGATCTCCAACTTACATCAGAAGCCCATTGTCTCAAAAACATGCAAATGGTCTATCAAAATCAACCTCCAGATTGCCTGGCGATATATACAATGGACATAAGAAATTCAAACAAAATAAAAAAATAAACTGGGAAGCTGGAGAAGTGATAAAGATCAAATTCTAGGCACGTGAACTATTTGAAAATGCAGAGATTCTGATTTAGGAAAACCGGGTAAGACCTAGGGAACAGGCTATTAAAGTAAACATTCTGGGTGATTTTTGTCCCATTTTTAAAAAGTTATGCTGTCACAGATCAAAATAAAGACTATGTTTTGAGTATCTATCTATAGAATTATTTTTGTTTTAGTTTGTGTTTAACATTACTGAACCAACTCAATGTATGTGTTTACATTTATATTTTCACAATATTTTATTATAAAATCTTCTCTGATTGTCTCAAGTAATGCAAAGGATTGGAAAGACAGAGAGAGTGGAGGAGGCCAGGTCCCTGGAATTTTAAGAGTACAGATAGAGTTACTCCATGGAAAAAAGATGCTAAAAGCAACAAATCTGAGTGTGATTCCACAAATACATGTATGCGTTGTGTGTACAAAAGGATATCTGTTATGTATTCTTACATTTGTTGCAAATATACCTAGGAATGGAGGAGAATACAAAGGCCAACGTTATAAAACATTTTTAGACATTACCAAACACCTTAAAGCAATGAGCTGCTGAGTCTGGGGACTCAGGATGATCATCTTGCGGGATACCAAGGTCAACTAATAACATTGGTCACAAGGACAATGTTGTACATCCTACTTAAGTGAGTAGCAGCCAGAGTATTAAAAGCTCATGAGCAGCCATGAAAGATGCCACTATTGGTCTCTCCCCATCCAGAGAGAAGAAGAATGATGAAATTTGAAAGACACATGGAAACAGTTAGTCTAAGGTACGAAGCCAATATCAGCCCACAACCCTGAGGCCAAAAGAACCAGATAGTGCCTGCTACCACTACCACTGCTCTGAAAAGGATCACAGCACAGTGTTCTAGATAGAGTTCGGGACAATGTGGAACAAAGACCCCAATCATCGAGAAACGAGGCTGACTAGTTGGATAGAGATGGGTGAAACCTCCAAGACTCTCTATGGCTCATAGTCACTCTTCAGGTCTGACCTGAATTCACTCCACTGTCTGCATTATCAACCATTTAAGATCAAAAGGACAAAATGTCCCCAAGGACGAAGTTGAGAAGGTCAGGAAAGGAGAAGGAATGGAAACAGGAAACAGGAGGTGGAGACAGGGTTAGTAAATGGTACATGAAGGGGATTGTAATGGATGAGTTGAGACAAAATGTGCATGAACTATTGAATGCAAAGCTGATGATCTCTGGGTGTTTGATGAGTAGTTTAAAACTCGTGAACTCAAAACTCTTAAATCTGACCTGTAAACCTCTACCTGATTCACAATTTTAGAATTGCTTAAGAATACACACAAAGCCCATGAAGAGACACACAGGGCACCGGTCGAGGTCAAAGAACAGTCTTGCAGCAAATGATACCTCACCCCACCCCACCCACCCGGCTGTACCTTCACACTTGATGTTTGCTCTCCTTATGGTTGCATGACATAATCACACTATTTGATCTTCTATCATCCCCATGAGTGGTGGATGGCCTGACCATTGTGGTCCAGCAGATTTCCATTGATTGATGTTCAGATCTCCAGACATTCTTCCTAATCCATTTTTTCTTTTTTTGGAAGCTCTGCTCAAATCTGTTCTGTGTCCTACCCACAGAAATGTCTCCACAGATGGTGACTGGGCATGAGCTGGTGCATTGGCTGAGAACTGAAGTCAGGTCTACCACACGGAAGGCAAGCAGCCTACCATTAAGCCACCATGTGTCCTCTTCTTAGACACATCCACTCCAAAGTGTCACTCTACGTGAGAATTGACGTGGTGGCAGTGAGTGAGTAGGTAGAACACTGGATTTCAAGATATCTCAACAACTTGCTCCTTTGTTCATTCCCAAGTACCACCTGGGAGGACCCTGCCTGGCAATTCTTTCAAAAGTAGTGCTTCCTAAACAATCTTTCCTTTTACTTTCTTTTAATTTTCATCATCACCCCTCATTAAATATTTAATTCTTTAAACCAGGGATCACTGCGAACCTTCATTCACAATAAAAAATTTTAACATAATTGCCTAAAATAGTGACGTTCTAATTTTTTATGCAAAAGGTGGTTTCATGTCTGTGTCATAGTAACAAAAAGAAAAATCAGTGGAAAGAATAACAACACCCATAACAGCATTAAACAAACAAGGAATACCCAGGCTTAAAGATGGCAGGGTATGTGAAGCCTTCCACACTGAAAAGCCTATTTGAGGATTTTGCTAAAGAAAAATGAAATAAGTGGTGAGATACACTAGACTCCAGAATTAGTAGGTTCTCCTGACAGAAGATGCCAATTTCCACAAAAGTCATTCACAGAGAACATAATGACAAAATCCCAACATGTCTTTTCTGTGGATGCAGAAATCTCTTCTTTTTTTGAGTATTTCTTTTCCCCCTTTAAATTTATTCTCTCCCTTTTCTAATTTCACATATTCATTTCCAAAATATAAACTTTTTTTTCTTCATATAGCCTCACCTTCAGCAAGTAGTGCTAACCCTCCCCTGAAGAATTCTGTATTCCTTATTTTATAGCACATCAGAACAGCCTTTTTGACGTCTGAGAGGGACCCAGGCCATTTTACTCTTCTATGATTTTTGAGTTTGGGTTAACTTGTAAAGTGGATAGGGTAAAGTTTCACAACAAAATTTTCATAGGACAGCCTTTACTACCCTCAAAAAGCATTGTTGTGATCATGTTCAGTATGTACACTCTCTAGGTGAATGTCCTGAGTGGGTAAAGTAGTGTGCCTATCAACTTTCTCAGCTCTATGGTTTGCTGTGAAGCAGAAGCCAGTATGGTGATACATCATCTTTCATGCTCCACTTCCCTCTTCACTCATTCTTTCTGCTCTAAAATGGCATTTCCCAGCAAATTATTAGCATTTCATCCGTGCCTCAAACTCCCTTTTCTGTGAAATATGGAGAGACCAATCCCAGATGAACAGTGAATTCTGACAAAGCAATATAAAACTTGTTCATTTTATCCACCTACAAAGAAGAGAAAGCTGCTAACGCTAAGAGGGGGAAATTCATGTGGGGTAAGAATTGCATTCAGAGTACACTTGTACTGAGGGTGAGCCGTGTCATCCCTCATCTAACTTCAGGAAGGAGAATCACCATCAATGACAGTCCAAAGCTGATTTCTGTGAAATGGAACATACTTTCCTATTCCAACCTTATTTAAAAAAAAAATTCTGATGCCACCTGTCCTCCTCCTGGCACTCCGCTGAATGTAATTAGTTGCAGAGCACACAGACCACACTCAGTTGTATTGTTTGAGAATAACCTGATTGGGATTAACTTGGGACTAAAAGGAGTAACTTAGAATCTAAGTCTTTGATCAGAAAAGTTTCTTCTCAGCTGCTGCCAACCGAGACCCCTACCGGAGCCTACCTGGCTGGGCCTGACACCAGCCCCATTCTCAGGCAAGTGTCAAAGCTTGTAGCTCCACCAAGTGTCCCTAGACATCCCACTCCACCAGCCTGCCTCCTGCCAAAAGGCACTCAACTCTCTCACTCTGTGCGTTACTGAGCTCCTTTAGCTCCCCCAGTGCCCAAGGCATCTCGCCCCCCAGCAAGCCTTCTGACCTCTCTCTTGCTATATAGATAGGCAATCCTGCTGTCGCCGACCATTCCAGGTCTCATGACCACACCGTCTCATGAGGCTCTCCTGTGTCTGCTGCTGTCACTCCAGGGTGATACAGCTGTCTCCTCGGTCGACGAGTTCTCAGGACAGTGTCTCCAGATCCAAAAGATGCAATTAGCTCCAGGCTCTTCTCCAGGATAGCGCTGTTGTTTGGTATCATCAAGTTAGTTCTGACACATAGCAACCCTGTGTGCAATAACAATAACACACGCACACACCAAAAAAAAAAAAAAAACCAAAACACTGAGACTGGACCATCCTCACAATTATTCTTATGTCTGGGCCCATTTGTGCAGTCACTGTGTCCATCCATCTCGTCCAGGTCTTCCTCTTTTTCTCTGCTCCTCTGCTTTAGACCAAGCAGGAGGTCCTTCCCCAAGGGCTGGTCTCTCCTGACAACATGTCCAAAGTCCAAGAGATGAAGTTTCACCATCCTTGCCGCTAAGGAACATTCTGGCTGTACTTCTCTCAAGAGAGATTTGTCTTGCCTCTCGGCAGTCCATGGTGCTCTCAACATTCTTCACCAGCAATGCAAAACTCAAATGCATCAATTCTTCTTTGGCTTCTCTAATTCAAGGTCCAACTTTCAGGCGCGTGTGAGGCTGTTGAAAATGCCACCACTTGGGTCAGGTGTCTCCTAATCCCCAAAGGAACATCTCTGCTTTGATAGGGAGGGGCCCCCCTAACCTCCACAGCATGGGTTGCTTATTTAGACAAGTGACAAGTTTTACACAGCCCATTTTCCTAGCAACTGAACAATCTCTAAACTGCTCAGTCCTTTTGTCAGTGGCTCCATCGAGCTGTATGTTAACCGACACATTTTCCAACAGTGGCTTCTTCCTCAGAGAAAGTAGCAAACTTCTCCAAAGGACTCGGGGAACCATAACAAAGATAACTATAACAACTCTTCAAGGATCAGTTGGGGGAACAAAACCCTCCCAGGCTGTTCTTTTTTCTCTTTGTTCCACAGAACAACACAAATGGCCAATAAAGAAACTCATTTCGCCACAACTGCGCATCCCCCAGCTCTGCCGAAAGCAGTATTTACACAGTTGTAATAATGTAAAGGAGGCCCTAGGCGGTGCAAACAAGAATGTCCCACTGCTAACTGAAAGGTTCGTGTTTTACATAGACTCCCAGGGCGTCTAGAAGAAAGGTCTGGTGAACTATTTCTGAGAGATCAGTCACGGAAACCCTATGGATCACTGGTCTACTCTGACATACGTGGAGTCAGAATTGACTCAGTGGTGACTGATTGTGTCATAAGCATGTAAACAACCAACCGCTGATGTAAGTACACATTGTGGAATAATTCTATTTGATTGCAAGGATAGAAAGGAGAAGTGTGAGAGCAAAATTCACATCTATCAGGTAATGAGAATGAAAAAGTCACCCATCAGAATCCTGCTCCAGGTCTCGTGTTTCCCGAAGTGACAATACCATCGCCAGGGGGCTCTGGAAAAATACAAGGAGCAAGCAGATACCTACATTTTATCCTGGATTACAGGCTATAGTACAAAAGGTTTAAATTGTGGGGACACTGAATTTTTTTTCTGGAAAGGTGGAGGTAGCTCAGTTAAGTTTGGATGACTATGCTCTAAAGTAATTAAATGTATGATCTTGGACAAGCAGTTCAATTTACTTTCATTTAGTTGTTTAATTTTCTTCACTTATCAAATGGGAGCAATACCTCCCATGTGGGTTACAGCAGGCTTATTAGAAAGGAAAAATGAAACCACATAAATGGAAAAGCCAGCTTGCAGAAGAGGTGAGAGGGCCCATAGCAAGTGCACAGCAGCATTTTTAGGGTCAAAAGAAAAGAAACGGCAGAAACGCAAGAGAAAGGGAGAATCTTCATTCTTCCCAAGGCCAAATCCCTAAGTTGCCATTTCATTAATGATCAAACTGATTAGGAAAAGCTAAGAATTCCAAAAATGTTATTAAGCATTAAAGTCACACACGCACAAAGAGAGGCTGACTCCTATGGGTAATCTTGATTCCAGCAGTCTCTTACTTTGCTTTCCTAACTTTTTTCTCTCCTCCCCTCAGTCCATTTACCAAGCACGATATCCTTCTCCAGGGGCTGGTCTCTCCTGACAATTTGTCCAAAGTCTATGAGGTCAAATTTCATCATCCTTGCTGCTAAGGAGCATGCTGGCTGTTCTTCTTCCAAGAGAGATTTGTTTGTAGTCCACAGTACTTTCAATGATCTTCACCGGCCCTGCAATTCAAATGCATCAAATCTTCTTTGGCCTTCCATAGTCAATGTCCAACTGATTCCATAGTCAATGTCCAACTTTCACATGCATATGAGGCTATAGAAAATGCCACACTTGGGTCAAGTACATCCTAATCCCCAAAGGAATATCTTTGCTTTAATAATGACATCATCCCTACACCTCCACAGCATGGGTTGCTTATTCAGACAAGTGGAAAATGGCAAAATTTTCACATTAGTTTACTTTTTATCATGACATCCCTATATCAAAGGTCTGCAATGACTCCAGAGGTCTCAGATCAAGTTCTACTTTCTCTCAATATGTCTATATTGTTTTCTTTGGTTCACTTGCATTTTTTATGCCCTTTTCCAATAGTACACTTCATCCCCCCCTCTCCCCATATGGACCTAACAATGGTCTCTTAACATTTGGTCAAATTCTACCCAGTTTTTCAAAAGTTGACTCCTTAAAGTATCCCATGAATTCTAGAGAACAAATACACATGTGTTGTTTTTTCAAATACACAAAATTTATAGTTCCCCTCGTAACTAAACACAATACAAATCAGGTGGTGGGTATATTAAAAAACAAAACAAAACAAAAACACCAGAAATAAATTAAGCAGAATAACCTCTTTGAGAATAACTTTAACCTCTTTGAGCATAACTGTAACTTCTTTGAACTTCTGGCTGCTCTTCTGTAGAATGGAGAGAATACTGTACAGAGATGTTTTGAGACATCAAAAGATGATTCACTCTCTCCACGCTGTTCATATTTCAACAACAAAGAAAAGATAGTGTCCACTTAAAGCCATGAAGAGAAACTAAAGAAATTGGTCCTACATATCCCTTCACCACAACCCCACCACGTCCTCTTAATTTCTCATCATCCATAATGTTACTAATTTTTTGCTAAAAATGTTATTCAGGGCTCATTAATTCTTTTAATTTTCCATGATAAGCAGACTTTATTAAGAGGCAACAAGAAATCAAAGATGCTTGGATCCTTCATCACTCACCATCCCTGGCCTGCCTGAGAGTCAAATGAATTGAATTGTTGACCAGACTTTTCTAATGCTTTTCCATGCTCCCTTTGGCAAGAGACTTACTCTTTCATTGTTCTCTGGGTCTCTGTTTTCCTTTTATCTGAAATGAAAAGCTACATAAGAGATCCAAAATATCTTCTAAATCGGCAAGTCTATGAAATCATCCCACATTGTAGTCATCACTGTCAAAGTATTCACACTCAACAAAAAGGTTTAAACAAAGCAAAGTTCACGGGTCTGCTCTGATAAAACCCAGCATCCTAAAATTATCGCAAGGATTACAGTCATGGGCGGCCGGCCAAACAACTGCTCAGCAATAGCTTCTGCTGCTCATCTCCAGAGCCTGCCTGGAGCTCTCCAGCGTGCTGATCCCACCTCTGATTTGTTCGTCCAAATTGGAATCTAAGGAGCTCTAGTGGCGTGGTGGATTAGTCAGTAGTCTGAATCCACAGGAGAAAGATAAGCCTGTCTACTCTTCCTGTAAAGAGTTACAGTCTCAGAAACTGCCCATTGTACAGGGTCATTCCGAGTCGCAGTCAACTTGCTGAGTGTCTTTTATGACTTTAGAGAAGTCAGAATCTTGTCAATGCAGATGGTCTCATCTTTCTCCTACACCTGTTGGATTTGGACCACCTGTTTGGGATTAGCAGTCAAACGTGTCACCCATGACACCACCAGGTCTTACTCCAGTCGTGCCCAATACATGTCTGTGTCAGGACCAAGAAGGGTGGGAGCACGGACAATGCAGAACTTGAAGTGCCTCCAGTTTGCAGCGTGTCCACGACTTCCTAGCAATCCTGTCTTGCATGAAATTCCACCTTGCAAAAGACTGACTTTCAGATTTATGGGCTTGCATATGATTACAAAATACACAAAGTGGTGAGATCGTGGGCCAAAGTGGACACTGCTCTGCTGAGCTCTGCAGTTCCAGGATGCTGATTATGGCAAACAATGCAGCGTTAGACTAACTTAGATTCAAGCCCTAATAGGTACTAACTAGCTGAATGGTTTGGGGAAATGACTTAACTCATGTAAACCTCACTGAACATCTTTGTGAAATGGGGGAACGGCAGTGTATACCCTCATAAGATTGCTAGAAGGATTACATGAGATGATGTAAAACAGCACTTACTAAGAAGGCACTCCTTAGATTGTCTTATTCTTTAAGTACCTGGCACAATGCTTGACACACAAAAAATGCTCAATGAATGGTAAGGCCATTTTCATTGTCATCATCGCTATAGAAATTCCAGTAGGGTAGTGGCTATATGTTGGGCTGATAACTGCAAGGTCAGTCGTTCAAAACCACACTGCTCCAGGGGAGAAAAATGGGGCCTTCTTCTTCCATCAAGAATTACAATCTTAGAAACCCAATGGTGTAGTTCTACCCTATCAGATAGACTTGCTATGAGTCAGAATTGAATCAATGGCAGTGAGCCTGCTCCGGATTTTTATAGAAAGTCACTGGCTTCAGTGACTAAAATAAAGACTTTGTGTATGGCAAACAGCATCAAAAAACTCAAAGAACCCGGTAGTTTAAAAAAAATCTGAAATCTCACAATATCCCCTGACACAAATAACACTCCCTTGTTTTTAAAAGGTACAGGCACTAAATTGCACACTGGAAAAAATGGGTTAAATGGCATATTTTATATCACATACACACATACCCATGAGATGGCTTCAAAAGGCTCAAGGGAAAATCCATTATCTTTTTCATTCCATTTTCTATGAATATTTTGAAGCCCGTTCACATGCATGTACACATATGTATATATGCCAGCACAGTTGGAAATACAATTCTAAACAAGACAAACAGAGGCTAAATCTTTCCGTTGGGGACCATGAGAAAACAATGGGAATTTTCCATTAAAATCAGATGCAAGAGGTTGGAATATACACAAGAGGTGACTTGTAGATAATCTACCATAATCAGACACCAAGGAAATCAAAGTACTCTCATATCCAGGGTCATTTATTAATTTACTGGATCACCTTAAATATGAACAGCAAAGTCCGAGAAAAAGACACATTAAGAGTTCTCTTCAAATGAAAGAGAACATTTACAGTCTGTCTCCTTAATACTAACAGAATGGTCTACCCTGTTTTACAAATGAAATCAATTTGTGTTTTAACAAGTTCTTCATGTGATGTGCAATAGAGTCAGAAAATCATTGGTCAGTCTATCACTCCCTTCTTGCCTGTTTATTCAGTGGAGAGTCTATCACTCATAAGTCAGTAACCTAAATGTCCTCTTCCTTTCATTCTCTCCACCTGGTAAAATCCCTTAATGAGCTCAATTAGCCACCTTCTTCAAATGTGTCCCGTGCTGCTTGAAGGACTATGGCACCCATGACCCAGGCTATGGATTTGTTTCTTTAGTGTACCCGGACTAACGCAGATGTTTTTCATAGTTTATTACAATCCACATATGTGGTTAATAAAAGACAAGTTTTATTTATGTTATCTCTGGTTGTGTTAGTCTGAGTAGACTAGAGAAACAAATCCAAGAAGACACATATACATATCATGTCCATAAATCCAATATCAGCCATATGTCTCATACCAATCTATAAAGTCCTCTTCAGACTCATGAAATACATGCAATGATGCTGAATGCAGAAGGGTCACAAGCCAGTGGTTTGGGAGGCTTGTGGATCCAGTGGCATTTTAAGTATCTCAGCATTGAGTTTCTATGTGGCCTCTCTGGCTCCAGAGATCTGGTGGCATCAAGATAGGTCCATGTGGCTTCTCCAGTTCCCAGGGCATAGCACCATGTCCCTTGTCAGGGAGTGGGCCAAGAGAGAGTCTCTCCCATCTCCAAGCAGCAAAAAACAGGTATCCTCAGAATCCTCAGAGGAAGACCATGCCCACACAGAGGCCTCATTGGCTATGACCTGATTGAGAGACTAGACTCCACCCCTTTACTCTTAATCCTCTCAAGTACCAAATTGACACCAGATTATGTGACTACCACACTGACATTCTCTGTTTTCAGCCAAGATCCATCTGATGTCAGTCATGATATGCTTCATGTCACATCCCTTTTTGAATCCAGTTTGAATTTCCAGCAGTCCTTGTTTATGTTCTGTTCTAAATATTGTTCGATGATCTTCAAAAAAAACTTACTTGCATGTGCTTTCAATAATTTTGTTTAATGATTTCTAGATTTTCTTGGCTCATTTTTCTTTTGAATGGGCACAAATACAAAAACAGTCAGTTGCCTAGATAGCTGTCTTCTAGCATCGCGCATCGACAAGTGGGTGCTCCTAGTGCTTCATCAACTTGGTGAAACATCTCCATTGATGTCCACTCCTGGACCTGTGTTTTTCACTAATGCCTTCAGTGTAATTTGGACGTCTTCATTCAGCACCATTGATTCTTGAACATACGCCACCTCTTGGAATGGCCGAATGGCAACCAGTTCTCTTTGGTACAGTGGCTCTGTATATTCCTTCCATCTACTTTTGATGTTTATTGCATCTTTCAATATTTTGCCCACAGAATCCTTCAATATTTCAGCTTGAATCTTTTTCTTTAATTTGTCTAGTTTGAGATATGCTGAGTGAGTTCTTTCTTTTTGGTTCTCTAATTCTAGGTCTTGGAATTTCATTATAATCTTTTATTTTTTTTCTTCTTGAGCTTTCCTATGAAAATTTCTGTTCAACCCCCTTACTTTGTCATTTCTTCCATTTACTTTAGCTGTTCTATGAGCAGGAGCAAATTTCAGCGTCTCTGACAGCCCCTTTGTTTTGTTCTTTCTTTCTTTCCTGTTTTTTAAGTTATCTTTTGCTCTCCTGATGTATGATGTTATTTATGTCAACGCACAACTTTGGTCACTGGTGTTCAA
The DNA here is from genome assembly GCA_004026705.1 of Nesogale talazaci. Taxonomy (NCBI): domain Eukaryota; kingdom Metazoa; phylum Chordata; class Mammalia; order Afrosoricida; family Tenrecidae; genus Nesogale; species Nesogale talazaci. The sequence continues at coordinate 73,038 of PVJH01005490.1, forward strand.
CATGTCAGGTCAATTCTTGAGCTGTTCTTAAGAGTTGTGTGAGATATACCCAAAGCAGTATTTGTGCTCTTATGAACTTTGTAAAATATTCTTCAATTTTAGCATTTATATATTTAACAGCATAGTCACATAGACCACCTAGAAAAAAAAGACAAAGTACAGCAAGGTACAAACTAACTTCTGTATTTTACTTGAGAACCACTCGATTTAAGAAAAAAACTCTGACACTCTTCATTTCTGATAACCACATCAGTCATTAAGCATGAACGAAGAAAAAAGGGAAATATATTAAATTGAAACCCAACTAAAGCTATTGCCACCGAGTGGATTTTGACTCACCATTACCTCATAGGACACAGTAGAGCTGCCCTTTGGGGCTTACAAGGCTGTCATCTTTACAGAAGCAGACTGTCACCTCTTTCTCCTTGTCACGTCTTTCTCCTGCAGAGCACACTGGGAGGTTTGAACTTCCAATCTGTTGGTTAGCAACCATGCACTGAACTTCTGTGCTACCCTGGACTCCTTTTAAAATATACCGCCACCATCCCTTAGACTTTCCCTTGAGCACAGATTTTTGTTACAGCATGTCTATGGCCCTCTGGTGGTGGTAGAGGGGAAAAGCACTGAATGGAGAGGGACCAAGGCCCACTTCCCGAATTACCAGCCTATCCTATCCAGGATAGGAATCACTGAACCACAGGTTTACAATTAGATTGTTTTTGAAGGCTTCCAGCCCTGTCATGTGAAACTTTTGTGAACTTGGGTACATTTCTGAAGCTTCTCATCTTTGATTTCCTCATAGGTAAAAGCAAAAACACAGCCATCAAGTTGATTCAGACATAAAGCAACTCAATGTAGGGCTTCTAAGACCATGTCTTTCTCCCTCAGAGGCCAGCGAGTTTGGTCGACCAGCCTTCCAGTTAGCAGGCCACTACCGAACCCAGAATACCACGAAAGCAGAGGGTAATGGTGAGGACTATATAAAATAGATAAGGAGATTACTCCAGTGCATAGCATCCTTGCATTCTCATAATCCATGCATATTTGTTGTATTATTCTGGTTATTTTATCTTTAAGCTCTAAAACACCACAAATTCTACCAAGCCACTGCCATGTTGCTATTGTTGTTCCAATTCCTCACAAACCTGTGCACAAGAGAATAAAATGCTGCCAGGCCCTGCTCTGTGCTCACAGTCACTCTGATGTTTGAGTCCAGGGTTCCAGGCACCGTGTCCATCCCTCTGGTCCAGGCCCTGCCTCTTTGCTGCTGTCCCTTTACCTTATCAAGCACGATGTCCTTCTCTAGGGACTGATCTCTTCTGACATGTCCAATGTACATGAGATGCAGTCTCACCATTCTTGCCTCTGAAGAGCGTTCTGGTCAGACTTCTTCCAAGATAGATGTTTTGTCTGTGGGTCTGTTTTATCAGTCCGTGATACTGTCAGTGTCCTCCGCCCAGTATCATAATCCAAATGCATTGATTCTTCTTTGGCCTTCCCTCGTCAATGTCTCCCTTTCGCACGTAGATGAGTCCATTGGAAAGACCATAGCCTGGGTCATGGGTGCCATAGTCCTTCAAGCAGCATCCTTGTTGTTCAATATGCTAAAGAGGTCTTGCACAGCAGATTTACCCAGTGCAGTGTGCCATCTGCTCTATTGGCTACAGCTTCTATTAGCATTGCTTGTGGATCCAAGCGAGACAAAATCTTTGACAACTTCAACCTTTTCTCCATTCCTCGTGATGGTCCGGTTGTGAAGACTTTGTTTCTCTTTACACTGAGATGTAATCCACACTGACCACACTGAAGGCTGCAGTCCTTGATCTCCGTCGGCAAGTACTCCAAGTCCTCCTCACATTCAGCAAGCAAGTTGGGTCATCAGCGCATAGAAAATGCCACAGAGTCAAACAAAATACAGAACACCTAGATTGTTGGTGCTGTCCTTCTCTCTCAATATCAGGAATGTGGGACAGTTCACAAGTCAACAGTTAAAAGAGATGCCAAGGGCTCATCTAGAAACTGAGTGTCACCACATTCCCATACCATGAGATGAACATGACCCAAGAAGAACTGAGAAATAAGTATCTACCACTCATCTGTCATTGATCAGTCAAAAGTGACAACTTATACATTACAAGTTTTGATGAAGCTTCTGGAATACGACAGATTAGAAAGAAAGGCCTGGCAATCTACTTCTTAAAAGAAGCCAATGAAAAACGTATGGATCACAAACAACTCTCTCGCTTTGGAGGGGAGGGATCAATTGCTAGAGAAGGACTTCATCCTTGGTGAAATCGAGGGACAATAGCAGGAAAGGCCCTTGGAGAGATGAGTTGGAAACATCACTGAAACTGTGCTCCTGAGAGTGCCACATCGTAAAAACAAAGCAGGATGGAGCAACATTCTCTCCTGTTGAACATATGGTCACTATGAGTCAGAGTTGACTAATGGCAGCTAACAACATTGTTTAATCAAATATCTTAGTCCAATTACAAATATATCATACCCATTCCCCTCCTTCTTCCCTCTAAGAGAATTGAAAAACTTGTTCAGAATTAAGATGACCAAAGGACAAAAGTAGTGGGCCCATTAGTTAAAAACTAGGAAATGATCAACCACTAAAGTAGCTGGGAAATAGGAAATTCCTATGTATGTTTAGTAGACCCAAGAAAATAGAGATCATGAAGGCTAACTTCAGGGAATAGAGATTGAGCTAAAATTTTAAAGGACCATAAGATTAGCGAGAGAATCAAGGGGCATAAGTGAAAATGAATACCACGGTTTGGAGGACAGGGAGAAGATCGACCTGGCAGGAACAGATGGTGAATGTGGGGAGGAAGGGAAGACATGAAGCCACATATAACAAATTGCAAAACCAGACAGTATGCCTAGACTCAATGCAGAGAAGCAGCTACTGGAGATGTCTGAATGGGGAATGTCATGGTGAAAGAAGGGTTTTAGGGAAAGGAGTCTGGCAACATTTACAGCTTCTATTGGCAGCAGAGAGACTAGAGGCAAGGGTACCAACCAAAAGTTTGTGGCCCAAATCCAGAACATGCTCATCTTCCTGGTTGCCAAAATCGTGACTAAGAGTAAGATCTAAAACTTCTGGAGGGGTACTTACTGCTTCTTTTTTGAAAAAATAAACTTTCTTTGTGTTTTCAGCGAAAATTTACACAGTAGATTGGCTTTTCATTTAATACTTTCTCTAGAACATGTTCAGTGACATTAATTACATTTTTTCCAATAGAAAGGCAGAAAATAGTTTTTAAAACAAAACAAATTAAGGATGGGTTAAAGGGGAAAACAAATGATTCAGCATTAGATTTTAAACTAACTATATCTGCAATAATTCACTTTGTGATGTACTCTCTCTGTGGTCAGGACTTTTAACATTCTTGGCCCATGGTCCAAGGGAATTCAAGATAGGGCAGTGGTTCTCAACCTTCCTCATGCCTCGACCCTTTAATACAGTCCCTCCTGCTGTGGTGACCCCCACACCATACAATTATTTTTGCTGCTACATGATAACTGTCATTTTGTTACTGTTATGATTCAGGCGACCCCTGTGAAAAGGTCATTCGGCCCCCAATGGGGTGGCGACACACAGGTTGAGAACCTGATAGAGAGGCTTATTTCCTGTGGGATCTCTATAAATGAATTTTAGCTTTTCACTGTCACCCATAGCTCTCTGAAACTGGGTGCTCCGAATCAAGCCTCTAATATGTCTCCTCCTCTGATCATGGACTTTGTTCTTTACAATCCTTGGATCGCACAGGCTGACGTGCTATTTCTGTGTGGGCTTAGCTGTCACCTCACTTAGATGGCAGCTTGTTTGGGGGCTGAGTTTGATGACTTCTTAGATAGGATCCTAACCCTTTTCCAGAGTTGTCCCCTGCCCTGATCTTACTGCTCACTGGACGGCATGCCCACTATAATCAAGCAGATTCTCAGCCATAGCCACTCTACAGGACAGAGGAGAACTGCCCGGGAGGGTTTCCAAGACTCTCACTCTACATAGAGCATGTTCCCAAGGTCTGTGGCTAGTGTGGCCATCGGATCTCCAACTGCTTGCAAGAGCATCTTGGAGAGACTTTGACCACCCAGGTCAGCAAAGTACCTGCAGCTGCCACCCACCTTTCCTATAACATTCTCCAGGATTTGTTTGGGCCAGGAAGCTTCCTACCTAAGACCAGTTTTCCATCAGTTTCCGTGTGGGTGGGTGTACTGAATTGATCTGGGCCTTGTACTTTTTTTTTTGGGGGGGGGGGGGCGGCGGGAATCACAGCCCTCTGGTGGTGGGAGTAGGAGGCCCAGCCTTGCTGCTGGATTTGAACCTCCAACCCAGAGGCCGTAGTCCCTCGCACAACCACTATGCCACTAGGGCTCAGCCGAGCTTTGTACTTTTTATTTTCCTCTCCTGCAGTATGTCCTTGCTTTTCCTGGCTGTTAAAGAAATTTGAAGATGTAGCTGCTTTTTATAAAGCAGATCTGGCTAGTAGAAGTCTTGAAATGTGATGAAGCACAAAAGACCCTAGAGTTTTGCAGCTTTGAAGCACTATGGGGAGAAAGAATTTCAAGCTAGACCACTTAGTATGCAGAAGAAAATTTTTAATATGTACCTGGCTTAATAAATAAAAAGACTTGTGAGAGTGGTTTAAAAAAAAAACTCTATATGGAAGCAGCCTGTCACTTCTTTCTCTTGCAAAGCAGCTGGTGGGCTGAACAGAATTTTTGTCAGCACTTGGGTGTGTTAACCACTGCACCACCAAGGTCTGCTTCAGGCTCCCAGGGGAGAAAAAAAAAAAGCAAGCTCCAATCCAAAATAAAACTCTCCCTAACACAACATGGATTGGAGGAGCCATACAACCTTTGTTTAAATACTTTGGCCTACATCATGGCCATTGAAAAGAGATCAAAAGATAATGTGTCCTGGGAAACTATTCTTCTGGGAAGATTAGAGTTCACCACAGTGGGGGATGGCATTTATCTTACAGCCCCTGACAAGATTCAGGCCAGGCCCAGTAGTGGCTGGCTGCGGGGAAGCAGGTCTGAGTCACACTGTCAGGCGATGAAAAGCTCACTCCATCTGCTCAGAAGGAGTCGTCTGCCAAGGCTGATGCCCGGACATATGAGTTCCCCCTCCTACACACGCCCCTTTCTCCTTTGAAAAAGCAGAAACAAAATCTGTTCCAAAGCTTCATCTTTTCTCCTCCTCCCAAGTCCCCCTTCAAGAAATTACTTCTCAATTACAGGTTATAGAAGAAAATAGGGGAGCGCATATTTCCGTAACAACTCCACAGGGGCAAACTGGCTATAATGTGACCTACATTAAACAAAAGGTACCTGGTCTCCATCACTCGCACAACAGTGCCCTGCTGGGACTCAAACTCCTCCCTTCATCCCTCCAGTTTTCCTTCTTTTATCCCCTCTGCCTTTTCTTAATGAGAGATTGGGTGTACAAGGAGGAGGTGTAATATATGGGAGTTAGGGGGCCCGATAAGAAAATGAACACTTACGGATTCACTACTTGCTTAAAGAAATAGAACTTGCCAATCCCACTGAAGCTCCTGCAAACCCTCCTGCCTAACTCACTCTGACCTCCATGAAGGGCAACCTCTATGCATCATGCTATATTGAACAGCATTCTCTACCATTAACCAGACCTAGCTTAATCAATAACCCAGAGATCTCCCACCTCTTGTTTACCCCACTCCAAAGTGCACTTGGGTTTTTCTGCTGCAACTCTATTCTTACCAGAGTAATTAGGTAAGAAAAAGAGTCTTACCAGGGTAATTAAGCAAGAAAAAGAAATAAATGGCATCTAGATTGGAAATGAATAATTAAAGCTATCTTTTTTGCATATAACCTATTTTGAATATAGAAAACCCTAAAGAGTCCACACTAAAATGAGTTCAGTAAGTTTGCAGCATACAAGATCAGTAGATAAATTCCTATACACTAGCAGCAAATGCTCTGAAAATGAAATTAAGAAAATAGGTACACTTATAACAATATCAGAAAGAAAAAATTCTTGGGAGTACTTTTTAAAAATAAATATAAGGATTATACACTAATAACTAACCATCCTTGAAAGACATTAATAAACCCCAAACAATGTAAAAGACAGCCTATGTTCAAAGATTGGATGCTTTAGTATGAAAGATATTTATTCTATAAATTCAATGTTTTGGGTGTTTTTCTGGCAAAAATTGACATGCTGGTTTTAAAACTGCATTAATTTTGAGGAACCCAGAATAGTCAAGACGATCCTGAACAGGAACAAAGTTGGAAGATATACACACTTCCCAATTTCAAAACTCATGGTGGTATAGTGGTTATGTGTTAGGTTGTTAACCACAGGTCATCAGTTCAAAATCACCAGCTGTTGCAAGGTAGCAGACAAGGCTTTTCACTCTCATAAAGAGTGACTGTCTTAGAGACTCACAAGGGCAGTTCAATCTGTCCACAGAGTTAATTGAGTTGGAATCAACTTGATGGCAGTGAGTAAGAGGATAGACATAGAGGTCAATCTTATAAGACTGATGATCCAAAAATAAACCCATGTATCTATGGTCAACTGACTTCTAACAAGGATGCCAAGATAACTCAGTGGAAGAAAACGAGTCTTTTCGGCAAATGGTATTAGGAAAACTGGACATCCACCATTCTAACAGATTAAGTTGGGCATTAACCTCACACCTTAAGCAAAACTTAAAGACATCAAAATTTAAATGCCAGGTCTAAGGTCGTAAAATTCTTAGAAAATAACAAAGGTGTAAATATATATGACCTTGGGCAGGGCAGTATTTACCTAAAACAAAAGCAAAAATAGATAAACGACATCATCAGAACCAAAGACACTTCTGCATCAAAGGGCATATCCAGAAGTGAAAAGATAAGCCATCAATGGGAAAATACTGCAAATAATTATATCAGATATTGGATTATATCAAGAATTCTCCTCCTTAGAACTCAATGACAGCATGTCCACTTTTTTGTGTGTGTGGGCATCACTGCCTCTGGTGGTCATCGGCGCTACCCAGACACTGCTGGATTTCAACCGCCAAGCCTGCGGGCTGCAGTTCCACACGTCAACCACTTACGCCACCGGGGCTCAGCAGCATGTCCACTTTTAAAATGAGCAAACGTGTGAATTATTGAGTGGGAAATGAATTTGGTCTGTGGACTTTAACCCAAACCACAATTTTTTAAGTGGACAAAGAGTCTGAATAAATATTTCTCCAAAGGATATATGCAAATAAGCACATGAAAATACATTCAACTTCATTAAAATGAGGGAAATATAAGCCAAAATGAGCTTCCACTTTATATTCACTAGGATGCCTATTAGCAAAGAGATAGATAATGTTGGAGAGTGAGTACAGAAAGTAGAGGCTTCATACATTGCTGGTAGAAATGTAAATGGTACAACTACTTTAGAAAACAGTGGAGCAGTTTCTCATAAAGCATATAGGAAGTCATCATATGACCCAGCAATTCACTTTTAGGTATATCTCACATAGCCAAGATAAAACAGATGCTTCCACAGAAGTGATCATAGTATGATTATTTACAATAGCCAACATGTAGAAAGAACCCCAGCATACAATCAACTGATGAGCAGATAATGTATAAAGTCTAATGCAGCATTCTCCTATAGTGGTATATTTTTCAGTCATAAAGAGGAATAACAGATAGATACATGCTACAACATGGTTGCACTCTGAAAACACAATAATTAAATAACCTAGACACATGAAAATTGCATGTTGAGTATCTTCAGTTACATAAAATATCGATATATGTATAGTCAGACAGTAAATCAGTAGCTGTCCATAACTGGTAGCTGTCTATGGGGTTTTAGTAGTTATTCTTCAGATGTAGGCAGACAATTCTTTCTTTGTCATCTGACCTTAGTCTGGAAGCTCTGCTGAACTCTGTTCACTTTGGGTGACCCTGATTGACGTGAACTGAAATGCCAGTAACATAGCTTCTAGCAGCACAGCAACACGTGAGTCACCACAGGACAACAAACTGACAGAGAAGTGTTTTACTGACTGTGCAGAGGCATTCAACTAGGTGGATCATAAAAAAATGTTATGAAAATAATGGGAACGCCGGAATACCTCGTTGTGAAAACCTAGGACAGGGATCAAGAGGCATTTGTGTGAAGAGAATGAGGGATGACGGCACAGTTGAAAATCAGGAAAGCTTCATGTGAGGTTTGTACCGCTCATCATGCTTGTTCAATCTGTATGCTGAGCAAATCATTTGAGAAACTGGAAGGAAAATGAAGCATCAGAATTGGAGGGAGGCTTCTTGATAACTTGCGAGATGCGGATGCCACAGTCTTGCTTGCTGAAAGTGAGGGCGACTTGAACCACTTGCTGATGGAACTGAAGGACTGCAAGCTTCAGTATGGATTACAACTCAAAGTAAAGAAGACCAAAAGTCTCACAACTGGACCACTAGGTAACATCATGATAAATGGCAAAATGTTTGTCAATGATTTTGTCTTGTTTAGATCCACAATCGATCCACAAGGAGTCAAGAGATCAAAAAAACCCTCTTCAAAGTGTTGAAAACAAGCCTGCTACTTTGAAGGCTAAGGTGTGCCTGACCCAAGTCATGGTATTTTCACTTACCTCACACACATGTGAAGGTTGGACATTGAAGAAGGAAGACTGAAAAAACAACCAATGAGTTTGATTTATAGTGCTGACCAAGAATATTGAAAGGGTTGTGGACTGTCCAAAAGACAGAGAGATCTGTCTTGGAAGAAGTACAACAAGAACGCTTCTGAAAGCAAGGATGGTGAGACTTCATCTCACACACTTCAAACATGTTGTCGGGAGAGACCAGTGCCCAGAGAAGGACGTCATGCTTGGTTAATTAGAAGGACAGTGAAAAAGAGAAAGGCCCTCAACAAGATGGATTCAGCCAATAACTACAACAATGGGCTCAATATAGGAACCACTGTGAGGATGGTGCAGGACTGGGCAGTGTTTCATTCTGCTGTACGTAAGGTCACTATGAGTCATAACCCACGCAATAGCACTTAACAACAACATGACTGGGAGAAGGGAGTGTAGAACTCTAATGACATTGGGTTCCTTTGTGGGGAGAGTAAAATGCTCCATAATTAGACAGTGGCAATGTTTGCACGATCTCATGAATATATTAAAACCCAATTAATTGTCCATTTTAAAGGAGTAAATTTTATGACTGTGAATTCTATCTAAATAATAAAAACTAATGCCTTAACCACCTATCATATCAGTCTCTTACTCCCTAGTCTGCCTCACACCTGAAAATCAACTAAGCTCACACCTGTTTCACTCTCAAAGAGAAGAAAGTACTAGCATTGCAAAGAATATTTTACTCTGTGTGTTTCGTATAGTCATTTTTAGGACTAAATGCTGCTTTTCCAAAAGAGTTTTTTTCTGGCCCTTATGTCTAAAAACCTCCCCCTAAACTTTTTCTACTGAGCTGAAAAATTGTTAGAATTCTAACAGAATTATTGTTTTCTGAGTCTGAAAGTGAGGAAAACATGGGTTCGAAATTCAGGCTGGCCATTCAAATACTTACCACTTCTTACCAATATGCAAACTTGGGAAAATTACTTTACCACCAATTTATATGCAAAATGGAGATAATTCACCTTTGAAGATTCAATGAGATGATGTATATACTAACCCAAAGCAAACCCACTGCCACCAAGTTGATGCTGATTCATAGGCACCATATATAAAGCTTATGAGACTCTCATTCTTCATGGGAGCAGACAGCCTCATCTTTCTCCCATGGAGCTGTGGGTGGATTTGAACTGTCAACCTTGAAGCTATTAGAAGTTTCATGCTATATGTCTACAATATCTGGTCATGATAACTTTTCAATCATTGTCAGTTGAGTCTTTCTCATGCTTTTATAAAATAGATGAAGCTGACATTGGCCCCCGATTAATCAGGTATTAAAGAGCCCTCATAGCATAGTAGGCTATGTTTTTCAGCTGTGAATCTTTAAGGTCAGCAGTTCAGACCTAATATAGATATAGATATAGATAGATGATAGATAGATAGATAGATAGATAGATAGATAGATAGATGATAGATAGAGAGAAAGATAGGTAGATAGAGAGCTGTTATGCATTTGAAATCACCAGCTGGAGGAGAAAGATGAAACTTTCTACTCCCTTAAAGATTTACAATCTTAGAAATCGACAGGATAGTTCTACTCTGCCCAATAGGGTCATTATGAGTCAGAATTGACTCCACTACAATGGGGAATTGGGTGTGGCAGTCATGTGCTTATGTTAATTTCATGATTGAGATTTAGGGATGGAGTCTAGCCTATTAATCTGGAGTTAGCCATTGAGTAGCCAATGAGGCCTCCTTGTGGGCATGGCTTTCTCCTGAGAATTCTGGGAAATCTCACGATATTTCCCTCGTGGAGATGAGAAGCTCTCTTCCCAGCTATTGCGAGTTAGTCTTAGAGATGATGAATCATGGACAAGACAAGATGGAAGCCACACAGCCTTAGCCAGATGGAACCAGAGAAGCCACGTGGCGAGCCTTGCCAGCGCTGAGTTGCCTCTACCACCACTGGATGCTGTTGATGGACCCTGAGCCCTGGAAGTGAGGAGCCGTGGGGAGACCCCTGCCAGTGCTAGGATTCTTCACCCATTGGCCTGTGACTTTGTGAGTCAGAAGGAGACGTTATAGACTGGTATTGGACATATGGGCTAATATCGGACTTAAGACTTTGAACTGGACTGGGTTGGGATGTTTACTTAATGTCCTATTCCTCCCATATATAAACCTTTTCCTTATATCCATATGCGTGTCCATGGATTTGTTTCTCTAGTCTACCCAGACTGACACATTGGATATTGTGAAATCTTCCAAGCAGAGATGCTTATGAAATCTAGGCATGGTTTTGAAAGAGTGGATTGTTATAGATTTTGAGAATACCACAGTATCTTATAATTACCTGGAAATCACATTAAAAATACATTCTGATTCAGTATCTTTGGGGAGGAAATTTGAATTCATAGCTGGTGGTGAAACCAGAAGGACTGGTTTGAAGCCCTGGATCCAGCAACATTTCAAAGGTCATATATGGAGGGGAAACAAGGGAGGGTTAAAACAAGGCACTCACATCCTTCAAATGTGTTTAATTGGGGACCAGCTTCCCACCCTAATATTCCTACAATTTCCAGGTTTATTATATCAGGCTCGACGCAGTCTGGGCAGGGAGATGGGTGTTTGACAGGAGATTGAAAACACACACAGCTCTAATTATCCCAAATGGAATGCATTACAAATAAACATATGTCTCAGGGACAGAATGAGAAGGTCCTTTGTGGGGAAAAGAAGGCTGAGAAGGCGAAGGCACAAGACCAAGTCTAATTTTTCACTCAGGAGGCAAAATTACAATATTACAACGTTCCCCTCTGATGAGGTGTTTACATGGCAGAGCAGCTCTGGGTTTATTACAGTGTGAGGATGTGTGCTGCCCATCAACAGAGCTCTCCCACTCCCCTTCCCATTTGTGTCACGTGAGCATCATGTAGCATGAGCCAATATGCTGAGCCAAGTATGCAGAAGAAAGACGTGTGGATTTCAGGTCACCAAGGTTCTCTTGAATCAAAATCAGCTCTGAATTCATAGTCATTGCCACTGCTATGGGTCCCATCCAAACCCTACTGGAGAGATGAAGAGTCCCGAGTCCAGGGCAACCCAAAGTTCTCAGAATGAGGCAGTGCTAATTCAAATGACATTTCATCCTGTTTCATTGTGCTAATATTCAAGTGCCTCTACAAACTGGCTTCGTTTCCTGGTACCCCCTCATTCTTTTCCTTTTCATCATATGCCATAGCCGTAAGAATGCAACGTTTCCTGTCTTACACTGTTCAACGTCTCCTTTCAGCCACTTTTCTGTTGTCCATCCCCCAGGGTGGGGTCATATGTAGATTCTTCTGCTCTGCCCCACCAGCCCCACCTTCCTTCCACCCTCCTGGTATCTTCGCTCTCACCACTGGTCCTGAGGGGTTCAGCTGTCCTGGATTCCCTGTGCTTCCAGTGTACATGCTTAGGTCTAGCTGGATTTGTAAGGTAGAATTAGGATCATGGTAGTTGGGGGGAGGAAGCATTTAAGAACTAGAGGAAAGTTGTATGTTTTGTCATTGCTACACTGCACACTGACTGGCTCATCTCCTCCTTCTGTAAAGGGATGTCCAAATAATAATAATTTATAAATTATCAAAAGTTTATGAGGGGGGAGGAGTGGGGAGGGAGAGGAAAAATTGAGGAACTGATACCAAGGGCTCAAGTAGAAAGAAAATGTTTGAGAATGATGATAGCAATAAATGTACAAATGTGCTTGACACAATGGATGTATGTATGGATTGTGATAAGAGCTGTGAGAGCTGATAAAATGAAATTATTTTTTTATTTTAAATGCAAAGTTTTGAAAATAACAATGCCTTTCCCTGCCTTCCTATCTGAAAGGCCTTATTTCTCCAATCTCCTTATCCACATAGTGGCGTTGTCCTCTGCCTGGTAAGTCCAAATAAAATGTCTCTTACTCTATTAATCTTTCCTCAAGCTCATACCTTAGACAAAATTAATTATACTCTTTCCATCCCTCAGTTATTGCTTGAGGAATGCATGAGAGTCTTATATTCATATGTATGGAGAACGTGCTAAGGGTAAAAAATTACTCATCTTTGTTTCATCGCTCATGTTTCACTAAGATTATAGGGTCAGTAGTAGAGATTGGCTAGTCTAGTGGATTTTAAGCATGTATTTATAATATACCCTTTTGATATAACTAAGCTCTTGGGAGGGGTTCAATGAGCACAAAAATTGAAACCAAAGTTCTTCTCTAGTTATAATAAAATATAGGAGACCCAGGGTATCTTCAATTGTCTCAACACAGTGCCCCTAACAGACCCACAGAATGACTAATTCTAACCAACCAGTGTTCCCATTCTTTTTCTAGATTAGAAAGCCTGGACCATGGGAAAGGAAATGAAGCATTTGGAAACTTAAAACAATTCCATCATCAGGATATAAATGTCCTGCCTTCCAGCTTTCTCTATTACATATCATTTCTGACTTCCAACTGTTCCCCAGTGTAAGAGTGAAATAAGAAGCTTGAATAGTTTTGAGAATTCAAACAGAAGCTTCTTCTTCCAGCTTTCCAGCTGGAGCTGAGACTATGTCAGTGTAATATCTACCTAGAGACAGTTGTAATGACTGGCTGCTAAGAGAGTCACTGGGTTGACAAAGAAGCTGGTGTAGGAGGAGGTCCCTTGTTGGGAAGCTGCTATTTGCAGGGCCAGCTACGTTCTCCTTCTCAGGAGGGTGCTGTCACACTGTGGCTTTCAGGTCACTGGGAAGAGCCCTTCTATCCGGTGTGGCAAAATAAAAACACCTCACCCACAAACTGTAATAGCAATGGTTTGGGCCTGAGTGGACCTGTGTTGATTTTGGATGGAAATTATGAGCTGCTTGACTAACAATTAGTGAGTCTTGCTTTTCTGACATGCAAAATCAACACAGTACTATTGGTCTCAACATTTAGATGAATATTCTCATGATTCAAAGAAGTAATGTAAGCAAAAGCACTTAGGTGACAGCTGATATGGACCAAGTCATCAATATCAGTAGTCCATTTTTTTCTTTTATTTAAGATAGCTCTCTTTGTTCAAGTTGACTATAGCATTAAAAAGCCTCTGAAAGCTAAAATACTGACAAAATCATCTACTTAGGGTCTTCATAAATTGCTACTAAGAACGTCAATGGGAACATCTATGTTGCATCTTGCTTGGTAGTATCTACTGAAACTCAACATGCATATGCTTTAATGACCTAGCAAATTTTATTTTGGTTGAATACCCGACAAAAATAACCTTATCTCTAACAGAATATATGCACAAGAACAACTCATAATAATCCCAAACTGGAAACAACTTAAATATCCATCCCAAAAATCTGAATTAAAAAGTGTGCTATATTCATACAAGAAAATATAAACTAACCACTAACAAACATAAACTAATGTTGCATATAAGAAAACAGATAAATCACATATAGGTAATATCAAATAAAAGAAACTGGACACAAAAGAGTCCATAAGGTACAACTCCATTGATATGAAGCTCAAAGCTAAGAAAAATTAATATAAGGGGGTGAAAGCCGGCATGGTAATACCTTCTGTGCGAGAAGAAGTGATGAATAAAATCAACAACACATAAAGCAAGCTACACATTGTGGACAACAGGCTTCAAACTAGAAATGCAAGGGTATGGTTCAACAATAGAAAATCAATAAACGTAATTCACATAAGTAAAAAAACAAGGAGTCGAATTGTATGATGATCTCATTTAATGCAGAAAAGCATTTGAGAGAATCCCAAAGCCCTTCCTGATTAAAAAAAAAAAAAACTCCTCAAAATAACAATAGAACAGAATTTCCTCAACATAATTAAGGGTATAGATGCAAAACCAATGGCCAACATTATTCTCAATGGAAAAAAGATTGAAAGCTTTCCCTGGAGAACGGGAATAAGGTAAGATGTCCATTATCGCCACCAGTGTTAGTTAATATTGTGCTACAATCCCAGCCAGAACAATGAGGCAATGGACAGAAATACGGAGAATACAAATTAAGAAGGAAGAAATAAAACTATCCCTATTCACCGATAATAAAGAAACAAATAGGAGACCTCACTCTTACTTCAACATGTACTATACAACCAAAGTAATTCAAATGGTCTAGTCTGGTTCAATGGCAGACATAGATCAATAGATTAGAACTAAGTACCCAAGGGGAAGTCCATCCATCCATGGACAGTTGATTTTCACCAAGGTGCCAAAGTCCACTAAATAGAAACTGAATGGTATCTTTCATAAGTGGCGCATACAAAATTGGTTACCCATTTTCAAAAAAAAATAAACAGGATCCATAACTACCACCATATTAAAAAAAACTAATTCAAAATGGATCAAAGACTTAAATGTTAAAGCTAAAATTATAAAGTTCTGGAAGATCATATGGGGACATAACTATGGAACCAATTATTTTTCAGAAATAGATTTTGAAACACAACTCCAAATGCATGAAAAACAAAACACAAATTTGATACCTCCTAAAAAATGAGCCATATGCTTATAAAAAGACTTCATTAAAAAAGCAAAAATAAAACCTGTCAACTGAGAAAAATCATTAGAAATAACCTGAAAATTATCTAATCTCTAAAATACACAGAAAACATCAACAACAATAAGGCACACGATTTTAATGTGAGTGGAGGAAATGAACAGACACCAAAAAGTACATTCAAACAGCCACAACCAAATGAAAGGATATTTGTGATCTTTAGTCAAACAAAGACTACGATGCAAACAAAAACTACGATGAGCTATCCTCTCACCACTGCAAAACTGGCACAGATTCCTTAAAATATCTAAGCAGAAAAAAACAAATGTTGGAGAGGATGTGGGAAGACTACCCCCTGAGAGTGGGTTTATAAAATGGCACAGACATTAGGAAAATTGTGTGCTGTTTCCTATTCATCAGTGGATGAATGGATAAGCAAAACATACAATAGAGTACTACACATGATGATTTCTCAAAGATAAATTATAGCATGGATGAATCAGGAGGGCATTGTGTTGAGGGAAATAAGGCAACAGAAGATGACAAATATTGTATGATCTCACTTTAATGTTTTTAATAAAAAGACAAGGATAGGTGAACATTTCTTTGGGTGATGGGAAAATGTTGGTGACGTGTGCACAACTTAATCAAAGTAAAGGATGACTAAAAAGACGTTAAAAAAAGGGGGATGAGAATAAGGCCTATTTTTGATAAATGTTATGACATATACAATTTTATAACAAAAGCACTAACAATGAAATTATGTGTATGGCTACATAAATATACATGCCTATGTGTATATGGAAATATATACAAACATAGGTGAACTTATAGGACTATCTATAGGCTTATGGGTATACTTGCATGTATGCTATATACATATAATAAAAACACAGAGAAATACAGTTATGAATACTTTCTCACCCCCAAAAAACAAATTCATTGCCACCCAGTATATTTCAATTCATGCAAGACAGGGTGGAATGGCTCCACAGACTTCTAAAGGTATAGATCTTTATGGGAACTGAAAGCCTCATCTTTCTCCATCAGAGTGGCTGGTGGGTTCAAACTGCTTACCTTCCAGTGAGCAGTCCAAACATAACCCACTACAGCAGATCTGTTTATGGATCGTTCCTAGACATAACCAAAACCCAACAAGCTTGGTTTACTGGACTGAAGGCCCAGGCCTAGAGTCTCATGGATAAACTGGGTCAATTGGCATAAACATCATAAACATTATGCTTAACATTCTTAACCTGCATCTAGGATCGTAAAAGCTAGAGAGATATAACTATTGGTCTTTATTCATGTGGAGCAAAAGGGAAAGGAGGAAACGAAGGACTCAAAGAAGAAACTTGTCTACAGAAGAAACCATTTGCCTCAACAACAATCTCATCTATTCTGAGTCCAGAAAAACTAGATGGTGCCTGGCTGCTGATGCTGACAGTGCCGACTAAGGAGATAAGAGATGGTCATGAGGGGTGGGGGGGAATGTAGAAGAAAACTGAAATTATTTGAACCAATATCACTATAGGAACCCCTGAGGCACTACTGCTTTGAGGCATCCCTTCAACTTTGCACTGGACCCATACTGGAGGTCACTTTTCAGAGAAACAGCTTACAGAATAGGCACACACACACACACACACAAACACACACACACACACACACACATACACACAAACCAGCACAGTTTTGCAAATGCCATAAAAGACAAAGTCAGATATGGGAAACGGAGGAACAGGAATAGAGTATATGTGGACAAGTTCTCATATTTAAGAAGCCTGGAAGGCCAAGGTTCTGGGTGGAGGGACGCCTCCACACTTGTGAGTTAGAGCTGAGTCCCAATCATATTCTCATAACTAAAATTAATTCCCACAATATCCTCCCATAATAATGCTACCATAATGCAATCTCTTACAAGCACGGGACTGATTGTTGTCTAGCTGGCAGGTTTTTTTGGGCGGGACAGGGGACATCACCACTCTCTGGTGGTCGTGGGAGCTACCCAGCCTTGCTCCCCGGGAGCTGCTGCTGGATTTGAACCGCCAAGCCAATGGGCCATAGTCCCGCAGTCAACCACTATGGCACCGGGGCTCAGCCCCGGAGGTTTTATCTATAGGAGCAGACATGTTGCTATTGTTCTCCCTACTCAGGGGAGAGTCACTCCCGGCTACCTGCCCTGGACCTGGTGTTAGGTTACTCCTCCAATGAACTCAGGAACCTCTAGGGTTAAGGTACTGCCCACTTTGATCCTTATGTGGTTATCTGTAATGAAGGGGGCTTGCATGTCTGAGACTATGTAAGTTGATGTTAAGAGACTAACTGGAAACATGGGGAATCTAGCATAGATGATCCCTTCAGGACCAATGGTCAGAATGGCGATACCAGGAGGGTGGAGGGAAGGTGGGGTAGAAAGGGGGAACCGATTCTAAGGATCTACATATAACCTCTTTCCTGGGATACAGACAACCGAAAAGAGAGTGAAGGGTAACATTGGACAGTGTAGGATATGACAAAATAATAATTTATAAATTATCAAGGGCTCATGAGGAAGGGAGTACCAGGGAGGGAGGGGGGAAATGAGGTACTAATACCAAAGGCTTAAGTAGAAAGCAAATGTTTTGAGAATAATGATGGCAACAAATGTGCAAATGTGCTTTGCATACAATAGATAGATGCATGGATTGTGATAAGAGTTGTATGAGCCTGCAATAAAATGATTTTTTTTAAGTCATCTCTGTAGGACCAAAAAGTTAACATTTACCCAAAGCAATGGTAATTAAAAAGAAGGAGTGAGGAAGCTAGACTACTTAAAAAAGAACAACCAGAAGAGAAATAATGAGAATGCTGACACTGTGAGAAAACGCAACAAAGGTTGTTAATGGAATTGCATTTGCTCTATAAGCTTTCACCAGAAACACAATAAGAAATTATCATTTAAAAAGAAATAATGATTGAAAAGGTTATTACAAAGGCCTAGCAGGACCTAGTCAAGCACAGTTTGACATGGTCATAGCTCCATTTTCTAAAACATCGTTGAATGGTTTGCTTATTATTTGAGCTCTTTCTGGATGTCAGTTTTATAATTCGATTTTTTAAGAAGTTTTCCGGAGGAAAAAATCTGGAGAGGAGAACTTATTGCGAGTCAGATGGTGCCACAGCTCTGTGAGCCCAGGGTTACACTCCCCAGCATCCTTCATCCACGGAAGCAATTACTCTTTCTCCTCTGCCAGGCTGCTGTCTCCAGTTTTTAGTCACTCACAGATGGACAACCCAAACATCTCCCAATTAGTGTCTGATCCTACACAGTTTCTTCCTCTTTCCCATCCTCTATGGTGTCTCCAAATAGACCTTCTTAAGTGCAGCACTGGATCAAGTAATCCCCCTGTTCCAAACCCCTCACTGTTCCTCACAGGACATAGTAAGTATCTTTGAGTTTGGGATTTGAGGTTCTTTCTATCTGATCTTCATATACTATGTTAGTATCAACTCTAGCCCTTTGGGCGTGATGGGTTACGAGTTGAGCTACCAACCACAGGTCGGAAACCACCAGGCACTCCACAGGAGAGAAATATGAGGCTTTCTCTTTTCATGAAAAGTTACAATCTCTGAAATCCACAGGGGCAGTTCTACTGTGTCCTGTAAGGTCGCTGTACAATAGACTTCATGGCAGTGAATAAGTATCAACTCATGATTCCTCCATATCTTCATCCACTGCTGCAATCAAATCAAATAGTAGCTACCTCTGGGCATGGCCACCCCTCCTGCTATTGTGTCTGCCTCCTTTCACTGGCCTTCATTCTCCTTCAGGAAGAGGATATGAACAAAAAGAAGGTATTCACTTGGGAAACTTCTAGGAAGTTTCATCAAGTCTATGCCTTCCCCAGAGCTACCTCCCTGTCCTGCAGCCTTCCTCACTATTTTCTTGAGGGAAAGTATTACTTTACTTTAGAAATTTCAATTTCATCTTCAAATGAATGTAGATTGACTGCAAAATAAAAATAAATAAATCTAAATCCTGGCCCAAAAAAAATCATTTCATCTCTCTATTTCTAAATTTCCTTCATGATGCTGACAATAAGTTTTTGTTTGTGAGTTTACAGAACACTTTCATAATCTAATTTATTTCAATAGTCTTACAATAATCCTAGAAAGTAGGTATTCTTATCTACATATAGATAAGGATATCAAAGCTCTAATTATCACTGAGTACTGTCAAGTCTTAATATGCCTAGAATTCTCTGAAGTAGCTAAGGTTTATTTCTGACAACTTTCCATCACTTTTCCATCTCTCACTTCATTTCCACTCCTCCCACCAGGTGTGTAGACTCTATTCCATCCCTATAGGGTACAGCCATCATACTGCAGTAGTGATATCCGTCAAGCTGCCTAGTCCAGGGGTCAGCAAACTCATGAGATAGAAGAGCCAATCCTGTCCCCCTAACAACTTTAAAATCACTCAAGAGCCTTAAATATGTTTTTCTAAACAAATGAAATCACCATATCTGAAATAATAACCTTCAAAGGTTTTTAATGTTACTTCAGAGCCTCGTGTTCACACTGAAATTGCCGCATATAACTCACAGGCCACAGTTTGCCGACCCCTGGTCTAGGCCTACCATACTTATTCTTCCACGTGTGTGAGTACTGGTCTAGATAACTCCGGAATGAGGAAGTCTTTTTAGGCACAAAGAGTGATTCTTTGGCCAAATGGTGAAACTGTGCGCTATGCAAGAACTTGTGGAAGGATAGTTAGAGGAAATTAGCCAGTGCCCAAGAACTTCACATCTTTAACAATTTTCGAGGTTGACTATATGCCATACTGCTAAGTACTGAAACAAAGAGTGCAATGCAGTCCTTGTCCTGAAGACAGTGCCTGGTGTAAGTATACAACCCACAGATGGCAGTCCTATGTCTGCTGTCAACTCTAGCTCAAAGAAGCTGATTCTTTTGGGTAGTTGACTTATTTTATTTCTATTTAAAATATCTTTTCTCTATACTGGATACATGAAACAGAAAAACAAAAAACACCCCGAACAAACAGACCTGACATTGTCATTGAATTCATTGTTCAGAAACAGATCACACATTCTAGTCTTCCAAAGCACTTGGGATGGATTTGGCACATCAGTTTTGTAGTTAGAAGTCAGGTATTTAACCAATTCCACTACCTAGAGACTCTGATGCACTTGATTGTTGTTGTTAGTTGATTCCAGTTGCAGGTGGTAGCAAGTGGCAGAGTAAAATCATATGTACTTTGGCTTTTGTTGCTGTCAATATTGGGATGGTACAGAACAGACATCAATTCAAACATTGCTACAATTCAGAAACATTGACTACATACTTTGAATCATGAAACTATTCTCACCACCCTTTTCTGAGCTGTTCTTCTCTCATTAATATCCACTCGCTGCCCCTTCGGTCCCTATCGAATCTTTTGAGTTGCTGTGGCCACTTTGATAGCATATAAAGTTCTTAAATGAGTATGGTAGACCTGTTTTATTTGTTAACCTGGGACTTGATTTTAGGAACACTCCGAGGGTATTTTTGTTTGCAGTTTAAAGACTGTCAGAGGGTGATTATTTCAGAGATTCAACAAGTGAAGTTCTCTTCATGCTGAAGCGAATGCTGGTATACAAGTCTTCATAGAGTCCCTGAGAATTTGGCATTTCTCTTCTGCATTATCCCCCCCTCCCCCTTCACACAGGATCCTTCGATAGAATCTTTGATCAAAATGTTCAGTAATGGTAGCCAGGAACCACCCCGTTTTTCTGGTCTCATGGCAAAAGAGACAGTTATTCGGGGAGGCAATGAGTTCCATATTCCGAATCCTCCTTACTCCTGACTCTTCTTAGGCCCCTGTAGCTGCAGGTGAATCAAGATCAACTGAGGTATTTGGTATGGCTGCTTGCAAGCTATGAAGACCCCAAACACCACGCAAGGAGCAGAAGCACGACACACAGCATTCAGCCCATTCATTGGAAGGCCCCACGAAACGAATGTGAGGATGGCGCAGAGCCCGGGAGCGCCTCACTCATGCTTCAGGGAGTCACCAGGAGTCAGTACAGGTTCAAGGGCACCTCACAACCGGGGTCCAAACCTAGACACCAAGTCCCAGGTGACTCTGGGCTTTCCAGACGCTGTCTCAGCAGCTGCTCCTTTTCTCTCTTACCGTTGTTATAGATCCATAGATTACACCACTCTGCTAACTCAGCTTCTCACCTCCGGACAAGTTCACATTGGCTATCCAACCCTACCCCTATTCTATGTAATTTTTCTAGCATATGGAACAGCCCTTTCCCTCTCTGGGTAAACCACTCATGAATTTTAATCTGCCTATTTTGCTTTTGCTTTAGTCACTATACCAGCGGTTCTCAACCTGTGGGTTGCGACCCCTTAAGGGGTGGAAGAAGACCCTTTCACAGGGGTGGCCCAATGCATACCAGTAGCAAAATGACAGGGATGAAGTAGCACCGAAAATAAGTTTATGGTATGAAAGGGTGGAGGCATCAGGAAGGTTGAGAAACCACTGCCCTATACTTATAAACTTTTCTATAAGTACAGTCACACAATATTTGTCCTTTGGTAATTGACGTATCTCACTCAGCATGTATGCATTCAAGCGCCACCCACATTGTAGCATGTATCAAGTCTTTGTTTCTCCAATGGAAGCCAGCTTTCAGGTCAATTTTGACTTGAAGTTACCCTACAAGGCAGGAAAGAATCTTCTCCCCAGGGTTTCTGAGGCTGTGGACTTTTATAGAGCATCTGGCCTCGTGTTTCTCCCACAGAGCAGCTAGTGACGTTACACTGCTGATCTTTCTGCTGGCAGCCCAATGCTTAATCAATTGTACGACCATGTTTTATTTTTCTCTCCCTGTCTATCCCATCCTCTGTCAATGGACAGTGAGGTTATTTCCACTCGTTGGCTACTGTGAATAGTGCTGAAGTGAACGCTGGTTTACAAGGCTATTTGAGTCTCTCTCTGCCAAGTGTTGTGAGTATAGGTTTCTGGGACACAGAGTAGTTCTAGCTTTAGCTTTTTAAAGAACTGCTACATATATGGCTACAATAGCTATACCATCTTGCATTCCCACGAGCAATGGATTGCAATTTCTGCCACATTTTCACCAAGATGTGCTATTTCTTGTTTTGTTTTGTTTATCTTATTTATCCTAGTGAGACTACAGTGGTGGATTTGATTTGCATCTATCTTATAGCTAATGAGCTCCTTTTCCTGTGTCAGATGCCCCTGGGAAAGTCCCCTTAAGTGAAACGTTCACTCTAGTCCCGGGGCCATTTTATGATTGGCTTATCTATCTTTTTTGCTGTGAAGTTGTCGAGAAACTGATTCTTGACGACAATCAATGAAGTTTTTGCCAAGTTGGAACAAAGCCTCGCAAAGATAATCTAGTCATTCCTTCCATTGTTCTTCATTGAGCATCAATGCCCCACTCAAAATCAAATCACCACGAGGCCAAGACAAGAACGGATGTTTCATGTAACATATTTACAAACAAATACTTTATATTAATATGTCAAAAATTAATGTCATGAGGGCTGAGCCCCGGTGGCGTAAGTGGTTGAGTACAGGACTGCGGCCTGTGGGCTTGGAGGTTCAAATGCAGGCTCTCAGGAGCGGCACTGGGTAGCTCCCACGACCACCAGAGGCAGCGACGCCCCCAAAACAAACAAACAAACAAAAATGTCATGAGAGGCATGTGAAATTAGAATGGTTACACAATTTTAGAAAGCAATAATACCAGTATTTCGACATACAACATCATAATCATTGATCAAGTATTTTGTCTTGTAAAAACTGGCAATGGCTATTGATGCAATATGTACAATGGTGAAAAATTAAAAGTCAACTCAGTTCTTATCAGCCATGGAAAAAAAATGTAATCGTCACATAAAAATGACTGTCAGGCAGAAAAACCAAAATATGAAAGTATCGCCAGACTACAGTTACAATCATGTAGAGACAAGTTTGCATTTGGACACATATTGAAAGAAAATATTTTTTAAAAAGTGAAAGCAGCTATTCTGCTTGTTTGGTGAAATCATGAGAAAACCATTTTCTATTTAAAACGTACCTGCATCCTTTGTTTAAATGCCGACCTTCCTTTTCCACTGGACCACAAGCTTGAAGACAAGAAGACAGTGTGGCTTGTACTCACTCTGATCATACCAGTTCTAATTGAATCATTCATGATAGGATGGATACAATATTGAAGAAACCTTAAAAATAAACACCTTCAAGAAAGGGATGGGAAACAAACCAAAGGCTCATCTCTAGGATCAAACTCTGTGAAAAATCACACCAACTCATTGGAGGACTTCTTGGCGAGTCTTTCTTCCCTAAGACCACTGCCTCACTCAGCTCCTGAAGGGTCTAGAGAGATTTGGTCCTGGGATGTGCTCTGGGAACTTAAGGAACAGGAACTTCAGGACCTTCCCCTATCCCTTCACTGCCCTTTGACTCTCAGAATCTTCCAGATGATGATGAGAGTCAAATTGGAATTATATTGTTTATGTGCGTTAGGGACAGGAGGAGCGACAGTCTATGTAAAAGAAAAAGATTTTTTTTAAAGGCATAATAGATGAGTCGTTTCTTTTTATGGGGAGAGAAGGCGCTGGGAAGTCAAGGCTGATGTCACCCTGAGCTAGTGTCTCTCTCTCCCCCTCACCCCCCATACCTCCTTCTGAGCAGCTGGGAGGTTCTGAGTGCTGACTTTGCAGTTAACAGCCCAGTGCATAACCATGACACCAGAACTCTAAGAAATAAATCCCCAGATACAAAGAAAACTCAGAAGCTCTAAAGAAATGGAGCTCTGGAGGGGAAGTCTCCTTTCTGACAACACTAAATCATTCTAAAATATACCACAGGCACTGGAAGTATTCTAAGCCATGAAAGTGCTATAAGCATTAACAAAAAACACATAGGAAAATGAGACAATCTTTAAGTTATTTCTTAACCAACCTACGCAGCACCTGTCACAGACCATGAAGGCAATAAAAAAAAATCCAATCTTGTGCAAAAGCATCATCAATTGACTAATGCAGAGCTCAGAAAAGAAATGAGCTGCCTAGAGAGAAAGGGAATGGAGAAAGTTAAAAAGGCACAGGATAAGAACTTAGGTTTTAGATGCAGTTCTATTTTACTTCAATTAAACAAACCCCAATCTCTCTGAGCCTGGGTTTACTAATCAAAGCAGGAAATGGTACCAATTCACCATTCCAGGTCAAGGTGGCACTTAAACAAGATGATACAAGCAACTCTAAGTACATGAGAATTATAATGTTTTACTGAAATACGTGATCTTATTATAGAATCATAAGGGCTGTCATTCATTTCCAGAGAGCTACAGTGGAGTGCGCTTCTCCACCAAACCCCAATCAGCTGCAGCTGACTCTGAACAAGAGCTTATAATCTGAGGCGCTTAGTGAGTCCGAACAGTCTGACGGCAGAGCAGAACCTCCACCTTAAAGACCTGACTTGAGTCTAACGTGCAGGGTGACTTAAAAGCTACCTTTTCTCAAAGCAGTTCATTCATGAAGCTGAACCACACACAGAGACTTAAAAAAGTCCATTGTCTTCCCGTTCCATTCTCCACAGACAGTGAGAAGCTTCCTGATAGACCCTAAAGAAGACATTCTTCGTCATTTAAACATCACTTTACTGGGGGCTCAGACAACTTGTATCACAATCCATACATCTGTCCATTGTGAGTCGAGCACATTTGTACATCTGCTGCCCTCATCATTCTCAAAACATTTGCTTCCTACTTGAGCCCTTGGCACTGGCTCCTCATTCCTCCCCCTTCTTTTCCCTCCCCTCCCTCATGAACCCTTGATAATTTATAAATTATTATTTCTCTCCCAGCTTGTCTTTTGTACAATGATGATTTTGCAACTTTTAGTTCCTGCTCCAACTGTGCAAAAAATGTGTTTTTCTTCATTGTTCAGAGGAACATCCAACTTCATTCACTCTGTGAGTCTTGTTGTCTTTCTGGCCAGGCCATCCCTCTCCCTCAATAAACCTCCCGTACTTCTGCTTTCAGCAGACTCTGTGAGGTTGCTGTAAGATAGTTCTTCCAAAGCACATGCTTCATGGAGGCTGGTGGCCCTAAAAAAAGTACTTTTTCACCCAATCTTGGTATCCATTATTAATCACTCATTTTATAGAGTCAAAATCATTTCCTTCATGTTCATTCCAATCCCCGGCAACCCTGAATAAAATTTATAAGACTGTGAAATATTTGACTATTGAATAAGGAAGATTGAAGAGAAACAGATGCATTTGAACTATGGGGTTGGTGAAAAATATTGAGAGGACAGTGAACTGCCAATATAATACACAGATCTGTCTTGGAAGAGGATAGCCAGAATGATCCTGAGAGTCAAGGATGGTGAGACTCCATGTCACAGACTATGGACATGTTAACAGGAGAAACCAGTCCCCGGAGAAGGACATCATGTTTGGTGTGTTAGTCCAGGTAGACTAGAGACACAAATTCATAAGCACACATATGTATATAAGGGAGAGATTTATATACAAGAGAAATGGAACATTAAGGAACCATCCCAGGCCAGGCCAGTCCAAGGTCGTAAGTCTAATATATGTCCAATCCCCATCCAAAAATCCTCTTCACAAAGCACATGCAATGATACCAGGATAATCACAGGCCAGTGGGTTCAGAGTCTTGTGTATCCAGCACCGTTGTAAGCATCTCAACGCTGGCAGGGCCCTCTCTGTGGTTTCTCAAGCATCTCAGCACTGGGAGGCGTCTCTACAAGACTTTTCCAACGTCAGAGGTCTGGTTCCATCAGAGTAAGCCCATGTGGCTTCTCCTCCGGGATGTCTCACAGGGACTCAGCCTTGTGTCTTGTCGGCAGAGCATCTCCAAGGGACTGAGCAGTGAGTCTCTTACCTCCTAGGGGGAAATAAGGCCAGATTTCTCAGAATTTTCAGGAGAAAGCCAGGCCCCCACAGAGATCTCCTTGGCAATCTCCAGATGGACAGGCTAGACTTCAATCCTACACTTTCAATCCTCAAATGGACACCAGACCGCCACACTTGGTAAAAGAGAGGAAGGCCCTTTACAAGGTGGACTGACACAGTGGCTGCAAAAATGGACTGAAATGTAAGAACAAGGGTGAGGGCGGTGCAAAGTCGGGCAGTGCTTCCTTCCATTGTACACATGGTTGCCATGAGTCGGAATCCTCTTGACTGCACCTAACAAGGATGACAGCAAAATCTTTATGGCAGCAGACAGCCTCACCTTTCTCCCGCAGAGCTGCTGGGGGTTCAAACGACGAACCTTGTCATTAGCAGCTCAATGCCTAACCCATAGCACCACCAGGGCTTCCTTAGGGTTGGCAAGACTGGTACGTGTCTTCGTGGTTTTCGAGTGAACGAGAAATCTCAACAGGAATTGCCAATGATCCTTAACAACTCATAGCTGAGCCAAGATGAATTCACGTTGCTGAAAAGGAGACAAGCAGATCTGCCAAGAATTTGGTCTGCACTTCTCCAAACCTGTGGATTTCAAGTTTTCAGTATCCATAAAAATTCTCACATGTTAACATCTAAGATCTCCCTGACTATTTCTTATACTGGATAATAGGACATCGTGTCCCAATTTTATTTCAGAAAATGTGTTCTTCTCTGGAACAGGTCCCAGGACAGAGGATGAGAAGCATCCAGGGGCACAGAAAACACAGAAAGGCAAGGAAACCCAACTCATAACCTCCACGGTTCTGACCAGAACCAACAGTTCTGGTCCAAGGGGACCCCTCTTTTCTCCCCTACATTTTTACTCCTAATAACTAGGAAAATGGCCCGTGGCAATCCTTAAGAAAATTAAATGGGGGAACTCTTCTTCATACCCAGCTTCAACCCCACCAGTTGCTTTGGCATCAGCCCACCTATATTTAAGTCTCAATCTGCAAGGCTGTTTCATGGGCATTGTCTCATTTAACCTCACAGTGTTATGCAGGCATTATTACTCTGATCTTAAGGGTGAGGAAATTGAGATTCAGAGAAGAGGCATGACAATTTGCTTATGGTCTGAAATAAGCCCAGATTTTCTGACTCCAAATCCCTTATGCTCTCCAGAACACCAGGATACTTTTACTGTCACTCACTGGCTTTCTGTCAGCATCCAAGCTATGACAGAAGCACCAATAAGCTAAATGCCTTGGAAACGCCTCGTACAGCGGTTCTCAACCTGTGGGTCTCGACCCCTTTGGGGGTCAAATGGCCCTTTCACAGGGGTCGCCTGATTCATAATAGTAGCAAAAAGACAATTATGAAATAGCAGTGAAAATGATGTTACAGTTGGGGGAGTCACCACGAGGAACTGCATGAAAGTGTCACAGCATGAGAAAGGTTGAGAACCACTGGCCTAGGAGAACTAATAATATTCTGGTCCACTTAATACATCTCTCTGACTGGATTGACTAAACACTATTTCATCTAGCACCACTGAGATTCACTCGGAAGCCTGTGGAAATACACATTTATGTTCTATCACTGTCTGGCTTTGTGAGCCTGGAAGACCACCCTAGTCTCCTTAATCCTAATTCCTTCATATGAGAATAATATTCATGACTGCCCTGCAAACACTACTGCAGAGAGGATAAAATGAGACAGTGTTTGTGATAATGTTCAAAATATAACATTTCCACAAATACGCCAGCTCAAAACACCTTTCCTGGGAGACTGTTTTAAAACACCTGTAATGAATGTTTTCTAATTTATGTGCAAACAAACTACTGTAACCAAAATGAAAAACACTCATCAAGGTTGACTCTATTTTTCAAAATTCTTTTCATTGTCATGGAAATTTTTTGCACAAATTATTGTACTTGACTCTAAGAGGCCTATAAATACGCACATAGTAAGTTGTTGTCTTAAAGCTGCCATGGAAATCTGCTTATTATGATAAAATAATTCTTGAACATTTCTCAGGCGCCAGTCACTATGTTAAGACATTTTCAGGCTTTCTTTCAATTGGTTTTTATGAGACTCCTTTGGCGTATTCATGACTTCCTCTTTATAGATGAAGAAACTGAAGTTCAGAGAGAACAAGAAATTGCCCAAGGTTAAGCATTTTGCCTTTGTCGTTGAGGAAAGGAAAAGAGACATTTAGGAGCAAGAAATTCAGAACACTGGGATCCAGGGATTATGAAATGGTGACTACAGACATAAATTTTGGAGCAAGACTACATGGGTTCAAATCCCAGATTCGCTGTGAGCTTAAGTTTGCTTGTCTGTATAATAAAGTTAATAAGAGCAATTTATTTCACAATCTAGTTAAATAAATTAATACACCTACTTTCTGCTGTTGTCAAGCGTCACTGTTCAGTCTGTTTCAACTAATAGCGGTGACTCTGTAACAGCACAGCCATCGTCATAAGTTTGATTATGTTTTATCCCACTGCTGTAGCTATGATACCAGTTGGTTCTACTGACCAACTTCCTCTTTTTGCTGACACATTGAACATGACATCTTTCTCCAGAGGCTAATCCTTCTTCAGAAGGTACCTAAGATATGGGTGCTGCTGCTGCCAACTGCTCTGAAAAGAGTCATATTTGGAGGTCCTAGATGGAGTGTAGGGACATGTGGGGCAAAATTCAACATCATAAAAGAGACGAGGCTTACTGACTGGATAGAGATGTGTCAGATGATTGCCCTGAGTCACCATTGAGTCTAGAACTGGACCCACTCCCATGTGATAAGAACTCAATCCTTGAAGGTCTACAGGGCAACATGTGCCCCAGAAAAACATTCACAGGGTTAGGGAAGAAGGAGTAATGGAGACAGGAAACACAGGGAGGAAGAAGGAAGAGCAATAATGCTGTGAAGGCATTGAAATGGATGAGTTAGACAAAATGGGTATAAATTGTTAAATGTTAAATTGATTACCTGCGGAGTAAACCTTCACCTAATTCATAATAAAAAGTTTAAGAGGAAAAACACATGCACAAATGTGCTTGGCACAATGGATGGATGGAATGTGCTAAGAGCTGTACGAGCTCCCAATAAAATGATTTTTAAAAGAAAAAAATAAAATAATCATATTTGTACCAAAAGAAAGAAAAACACCCATGAGATGAAGTCACTGCAATTCTGGAAGGAGCATTTTAATAGTACTTCTTCCAAGATGAATTTGCTAATTCTCCTGGAAATCCATGATATAGTAAATATTCATGATATATTCAATATCCATGATATACCCAATATTCAACACCATAATTGAAATGCACCATTCTTCATTAGCCAGCTCGCCAATACATATAAGGTGATTGACAATAACATAGCTTGGGTCTAAGGCACTTTAGTCCTCAAAGAGACATCTTTGCTTTTTAACACTTTAAAGAGATCCTTTGCAACAGATCTGCCCAATGCTGTGCTTTGCTTGATTTCCTGGCTGCTGCTTCCAAAGGCATTGATTGTGGATTGATTGTGGGTCTGACATTCACTTAGAATACTGTAAATGCTCCACACTTAGGTATTATTACCATTATGTCTCCCATTCGCTATCCAATCGACTCCCTCTCCCCTGTCCTGAGTTGTTTTATTACGAGCCTCAAACTAAAGAACTCTTGTGACAAATTAGGTTATGCATTTTGCTGCTGATGAGAAGGTCTGCTGTTCAAACCCAAAAGCCACTCTGAGGGGAAGAAAGATGAGGCCTTTTGCTTTATTAAAGATTTACTACGTATTACCTCCTCCCTGCAGTACGGACAACAGGGAAGTGGGCTAAGGGAGACATCGGACAGTGTTTGATATGACAAAATAATGATAATTTATAAATTATCCAGGGTTCATGAGGGAGGGGGAAGGGGATGGACAAAGAAGGAGCTAATACCAAGGACTTACTTAAGTAGAAAGAAAATGTGGGGGCTGAGCCCTGGTGGCATAGTGGTTGAGTGCGGGACTGCGACCCACTAGCTTGGCGGTTCAAATCCAGCAGCAGCTCTCCAGGAGCAAGGCTGTGCCTTCCACTCTCACCAGAGGGCAGTGATTCCCCCCCCCCCCCAAAAAAATTTTTTTGAGAATGATGATGGCAACAAATGTACAAATGTGCTTTGCATACAAAGGATGGGTGTATGGATTGTGATGAGTTGTATGAGTCGCCAATAAAATAATTTTAAAATAACAATTTACTGCCTTGGGAATCCTAGTGGGACGGTTCTACTCTGTCTTCTATGATTTTTTTTTGGGGGGGGGGCATCACTACTCTCCGGTGGTGGGAGTAGGAGGCCCAGCCCCACTGCTGGAATTGAACCTCTGTCCCAGTGGGCCACAGTCCCGCGCACAACCACTACGCCACTGGGGCTCAGCCCTGTCTTCTATGATTTTTATGAGTCAGAACCAACTCAAGGGCAGTGACTCTTTGAGCCTAAATCTCCTCTATATCCATCCTACCGACTGCGGATATGACTCTTGTGCTTTTTCTTCGTTTGATCAGAAATTTCTCCCTCCTGCCGCACTAATCTAAATCTCACCCCATCATCAAACCCAGCTATCTATCCCTTCCACAAGACACTTTTCTATACTTCTACAGCCCACGTGATTTTTTTTTTCCTTTTCCAAATACTTCTTGATACTGCTAACCCAAACTTTGGAAATCAACTGTTAAAAGGATTTATGAAAATAGTCAATTTAGTCAAAATTCCTACTTTTGGAAACAGAAAGCAAGACTTTAAAAAAGTTAAACTTCATAATGACACAAAGCAATTAGTTGGCAGAGTCAAGATTTGAATCTAAGTGTTTGAAGTGTTGCTCTTTCCACTTTGGGGGAGTGGGGATGGGGGTGGGAGGGTCCTGCTGAGTTGATACTGAAGGAGTGTGACCTGTAACACAGAGCAGAACTTCCCCATTGGATTTCCTTGGTGAAGAGTAATTACAAGGAGAGTAGACCACCTAGTCCAAAATCCTATCCCAATTTTGTTTCCCTTGAAATTCTGGGGAAGTTCTACAAAAATCAAGACAAGCCAGGCAGCCACAGTTTTCTTTCTTCCTCTCTGTGTTAGTCTGGGTAGACTAGAGGAACAAATTCACAGACATGCATATGGATATAAGGAAAGGGTTTATATACAAAAGGAATGGAACACTGAGAAAGCATCCCAACCCAGTCCAGTTCAAAGTCGTAAGTCCAATATTAGCCCATATGCCCAATACCAGTCTATAATGTCTCCTTCCGACTCACGAAGTCACAGGTCAGTGGGTGCAGAGTCCTGGCGTTGGCAGGGGTCTCCCCATGGCTCCTCACTTCCAGGGCTCAAGGTCTATCAACAGCATCCAGTGGTGGCAGAAGCAACTCATCGCTGGCAGGGGTCTCCACGTGGTCTCTCCAGCTTCAGAGGTCTGGCTCCATCAGGGTCAAGCTGTGTGGCTTCTCCAGCTCCTCAGACGCTGCCATCTTGTCTTGTCCGTGATTCATCGTCTCTTGAGACTAACTCCCAACAACTAGAGAGATAGCTTCTCATCTCCACAAGGGAAATATCACGAGATTTCCCAGACAGAACAGGAGAAAGCCATGCCCACACGGAGGCCTCATTGGCTACTCAATGGCTATCTCCAGATTAACAGGCTTGACACCACGCCCACATCTCAATCACGAAATTAACATAAGCACATGACCGCCACACTCTCCCTGCTGACATCTTGGGGACTCTGAATAAACCATCCCCACTAGGGCCTGATGTTTGTTAGCAAGGTTAAAAAGACATAACTCTGTGCTACCCGTCCCTACCCCCACCCACCCAGCAGAAAGCCAAGGGGGCGTGATGTAGTCGGATGTTTGTTAGCAGGGTTAAAAAGATATAATTAGTCACTTAGGCTGGGGGTAAAAAATAGCTAGGAAAGACGTTTGCTTGGTATGCTCAGCTACAGACCCAGCGGGGCTCAAAGAACATAAGCTCACAGTCCTCTCGGTGGGCCTACCAGGTCCACAACCGTGACGCAAGTGATATGTATAAGGAAGCACTGTCCTCTCTCCCCAAAGAACTTGGGGGTGAGGGGGGGGTGGTAACTGCTCACAATAGAACTTTGCCAGTTGTATGCTGCCTGGTTCTTTTCTGACCGTTTCCATTCCAATCCTCCCCAAGCACAACTATAATCCCTTTTCCAGGAGGTTTACTTCTTATCTACATCTCTATTTCAGAGAACTTGATAGAGTAATTTCAACCTGAATTAATCCTGTACAAAGAATTTGGGACTTTGTGTGATGAAACCAAGGTCCCTTTTCTAAGTAAGCCATAAAAGTTATTTTCCACATACTGAGATACACTTTGGCTCTGATTAGAAAGGCATAATGTTTATGGGGCAATCCACATGAATGACTCTGTCTCATGGCTTCCTGGAAATCAGGTACAGCCTCAGGTGGCCGCGCCAAATGGGAGTGTCCTTCCACATGGAAAGCATCTGTCCTAGAATTATTTGCTTCCAAGTATTTCACTGGGTTTGGTAGCCATTATGACAACTGCCACACTAACACTAATAACAATTCGCTGATTGATTAACGGATCGATCTTTTGTTGGTGTCCTTTCATGTGATAGTTAAAATGTTAATGAAAAGATGGATTTGTAGAAGTTAATTTCTTAATTTTTCACTATCAGCTACTCACCAGAGGAGACAGAAAAAATGGGGGGGAACTCATTCATATCCTTAAAATCACAGCACGAGGATCAAGAAAACAAAACAAAACAAAATCTAACTGCCAATGAGTCGATCCCAGCTCATTGTGACCTGGTAGGACATTGTAGGACTGCCCCTGTGGTTTACTGAGACTGTAATTCGTTTTTTTTTTTTTTTTTTGAGACTGTAATTCTTTTTGGAAATAGAAAGCCTTATCTTTCTTCCAAGGAGTGGCTCGTGGTTTTGAACTCCTGACGTTGAAGTTAGCAGTCCAACACCTAAACACTACACTACCAGAGTTCCTCACTGGAACACAGAGGTATAAAGAACAGTCTTCCGTTGTGTTACCATGACTATGAATAGTAAAACCATCCAACGATTCACACCCACAACATAGAATCCATATTCCACTGTCAAATCAATTCAAACTCGGAGTCACCCTGCCCAGGGTTCTCGAAGCTAAAAATCTGTAGGGAGGTGGAAAACCCCATCTTTCTCAGACAATTGGTGGGTTCCAACTGCTGACCTGGCATTAGAAGGAAATCTCAATTTCATCACCCAAAGCCCAGGTGTCTTTGTGCAGGATTATTAAATGGGGCTGGAATTCTTGTATAATGTTGTTAGGTCCTCTAAATGGAGAAAATCTAAGACATATAGATCCTGGGAAAGGGATTGATTATAGCTTGACTTGGGAGGACTGGAATGCAAGACACGATCTTAAGTGGGAAGGAAAAAGGATGAACAGCCCCTCCAGCCTCAGAAAGACTGGAGCTACATGAGGAAAGATGGCACAGTGCTGAGGCCATGCGAGAACCAGCAGAGAACACAACAGCTGTTCTTCAGAAAGAAGAACACATCCAAAAATCAAAAGCACAACCCACTGCCATCAACTCAATCCCAACCCACAGAGAACCTAGAAGGCAGATTAGAATTGCACCGCTGGGTTTCCAAGACTCTAAATCTCATTGGAAACAGATTGCCTCATCTTTCTCCCCCATCTGATGGGCTCAAACCACCGACCTTGCAGGTAACAAGTCAACGTTTATCCCAAAGAGCATCTTCCATGCACACCAGCGAAAGACGGACTAAAAAGAGGCAGAGCAAATACACACAACCTCATGTGAGGGAATGTGTCAGACTTTAAAGCCTATGTCCTACAATAAGTAAGTAATGATAACTAAGACTTTTATAACACTTCACAATTTATAAAAAAAAATTTATATACTCCACATCTTGACTAGTAGTTTTATTTAATGTAATTGTCATTTGTTCCTATCTACAAAGAAACGAGCTCCTTTAGCTCATCATTTGTATTTTTGTGGGGTTTTTTTCACTAGTCCTTTATTAGTTCAACAAATAATTTTGTCACACCAACTGCTGGGACAAAAGAAATAAAAGTTACTGTCTCTATCTTCAAAGGCATCTTAGCATTGTCAAAGGGGAGAAGGGGAGTAGACAAAAAGAAGCTGATTATAAAATGAGGAGTGAGTTGCTGTGAGAGCTTAGCACATTTATGTTGAGGGGATGTTCAAAATGTTCAGGGACAAATGGAACAAAAGGGAATGGATATTTCCATGAATGTTTTAAAGCCCACTGGTATTATAATTTCTAACATAAAGAATTAAATACGAGGGCTGAGCCCCGGTGGCGTAGTGGTTGTGCACGGAACTGTGGCCCACTGGGATGGAGGTTTGATTCCAGCTCCACGGAGCAAAGGCTGGGCCTCCTACTCCCACCACCTGAGGGCAGTGATGCCAAAAAAAAAAGAATTAAAGACGAGCTAAAAAAGGAGGTCAGTAAAGAGGTGAATTGTGTTTTAAAGATGATCAATAATCATTCTGACAAAGAAACAAGAGAAGGAAAGACTCATAGGTAAAAGTATAGGCAAAAACCTAGGTGCCTCACACATCCCGCCAATTCTAAGTGGTGTGTCCTGGCTATCAAGAGTGAGTGGGGAAATCAAAGAATGGTGAAACCACCAGACAACACATCATAAGGGTTTGCGTTCTTCAGTCATAATACTGTTTGAGTTGTCCCAGATGCTATCGTGCTTTGATATTGGTTGACAGCCACTTAAGGTTTATAAGGGTCTTTTTCTCTCTTCTTAATACATGAAACTATTGGTTGTGATTGTTTTGAAAAGGCTTTAAGACCAGTCGTTTAAATCACTCTTTGCTCTCACTTCCCAGTTGAAACAATAAGGAAGCTTTTTTTTTTTTTGGATATCCTTAACAACTGGGTGGAAAAAGGCACACAGATCTTTAAATGCACTTTCACCAAAGAGAAACTGTGGATTGGGTGGATCTTTTCCACTGGGGGAGCCAAAGGCCCGTGGAGCCTAGGAAAGAGAAACGCTCTACCAGCCAGCCTCTGCTCTGCTCACAGCTTTTACGGTGCCAGACACCCCAGCCCTGGGCTGCCTGGTTCAGTCTCTTATTCAGAGATAAGTCTTTAAACAATTATAATCTCTGATGGTTGACCATTAGTCATTAAGTTAACTTGTATTTCACAGAGCAAAAGCGGGCTGAGCCCCGGTGGCGTAGTGGTTGTGCGCGGGACTGCGGCCCACTGGGATGGAGGTTCAATTCTAGCAGTGGGGCTGGGCCTCCAACTCCCACCACCGGAGAGCAGTGATGCCCCCCAAAAAACAAAAAAAAAACAAACAAAAAAAAAGAAAGAGTAAAAGCATTCTAAAGCTTAACTACCCCCCCCAAAAAAAGCCTTACATTTGAAGTCAATGCGAATAACTTCTGATATCATGCGATATGCCTCTAATCCTAGACTATTTCTGCCCCTTGTTTCCTCCTAACTTTTCTCTCCTCCGAATCTCCCTCTGATCAACTGGGTCGGACAAAGACTGGCTGTCATTGTTGTTGGGTGTGGTCTGGCTGGTTCTGACTCAGCCACCTCATGGACAATCCTACACCCTCCTCAGCATCCTTACTTGGGAGCCCATGGTTGCAGCCATTGTGCTGATCCAGTTTACGGGCAATACTCCTCTTTGGCACTGCCCGTCTACCTAGCATGAGGGCCTTCTTCAGGGACTGGTCTCTCCTCACAGAATGTTCATTTACTGACTTCTAAGTGTCTGCTCCTCTGCTCGATACAAAAATGATGAAAACCCTTAGGCGGTCCTCAAAGAACACATCATGTCATGGGGAAGATGGGTCATTACGTGGAGAAAAGGAGCAACTGGATGCAATCGTCATCTGTCTTACCATCTTACTGCACACTGGTGCCATTTTTGGAAATGATGGCTTTCAAGTGATAAATATCAAGGCCCATATGCTTCCTCCTATTCTTGCTCTAAGGATCCCCAGAGGTGCAATGGCTAAGTGCTCCATGCTAACTGAATGGTGTGCAGGTCACACCCTTAGAAGAAACCTGTTGATCCATTTCCATGAAGACTACAGTCAAGAAAGCCTGGTGGGACAGTTGTATCCTCATCAAGTATTCCTGTGAGGCGGAATTGACTCGACAGTGTCCAACAGTCACAATTCTTGGCCATAGTGCCAAGAGAATCTTTAAGAGTTAAGGCCTTTGTTGTAAGCACTACTCTCATCTCCTCCTTAGGAAACTTGCTCTACTTGTTCCTGCAGCAGTGAAGTGGTACCTTCACCACAGAAACATCTTCTTGATCATCCTCTTCTTCTCTACAGAGTAGAACGAATCTATGTAGGAAGCTAAAAAATGACAGTGCCACCCAACAAGCGTTCAAGAAACACCATATTTAGAGATATGCAGTGCATGTTATTAAGTGTGTGCGCGCACACACACACACACATCAAGGTGCAGCTCTCCATCCTGAAGACACAGTGTCTCACCATGTTTTCACGCCAGGCACTGACCATGATCTTTAGAATGCACATGTAAAATGGTCATTGGTCTCCCTCATGACCCAACCTATCATTGCTCCAATTTATTTTTCTTTTCCTGGGGGCTCATACAACTCTTATCACAATCCATACATACATACATTGTGTCAAGCACATTTGTATATTTGTGGTCATCCTCCTCAAAATGATTGCTTTCTACGTGAATGGCTCCAATTTTTTTTTTTAATTTTTTTGGGGCATCACTGCTCTCCGGCGGTGGGAGTAGGAGGCCCAGCCCCGCTGCTGGAATTGAACCTCCGTCTCAGTGGGCCGCAGTCCCGCGCACAACCACTACGCCACCGGGGCTCAGCCCATGAACAGCTCCAATTTGTAACGCTTCCTGCTTTGTTTTCAATAGAGGTTGTTCTGTTGTTGTTATTATAGGGCCATTTGTTTGTTTTTTGTCTTGATCTTGTATGTCTTCTTTCCATAGATGAAATGCAGATTAGGAAAACTCTTGAGACAACTGGATTAAGAGATTCCAAGGGACATGGCAGGGGCTGCTGGTGGGGAAAGAGGAGCGAACAAGCACAAGCAAGAAGAAATGTCCTGGAAATGATCGTGGTGATAGCTGCACAACTCTGACACGACCCAACTATTGTCATGTCTGATCGTGATGAGTTGCTTGTTGGTGACATCATTAAAAACAAACAATTTTTTTAATGATGTGGGCATATCAACTTTTCAAGTTGAGTAGTCTCAAAGGCAGTGGGGTGAGTACTACTTAAATGAATCCTATGGCAAATCACTTTGCAGAAAAACCACCACAACAGACCTGCTTGATAAGAAAAAGAAATCATCTCCTAATTAATTTAGCAAATTTGGCAAGAATCTACATTCGATTCTGACATTTCAGTTTAATAGCCCCCATCATCTTCCAACAAGTGCCTTTACACTCCTGTGTCTGCTCATTCCTCCAGGAGAAGGAATTTTTTTTAAAAAATCTTTTTATGTATTTATGAAATAGGAATACCTTCCTACTGCTCAGGATGGTTGTGAATACGTGAGCAAATACATATGAATATAATGACTAGGCTATAAAGTCTGCTGCATGTTGTGGGGATTAAGAAGTCAATCCTGTTAGCCAGCCCTTCATTGCAGCTGCAGGTTCTTAGTCCTATTGGAGGCAGAGGAACCCATCACAAGCCCCAAAGGGGCACACTAGCAAACATCGGGCCCCTTTCCCCCAGAGACTAAATGGTAGCAACAGTGTCAAAGAAAAACACTAAAGGAGAAAGGTGAACCTTTCATTCAAGGAGATATTTAGTCATTCATTGACATACGTCTCCTCTTGCCAAAATTTGTGGCATACAGACTAGCTCAGAGAGCTAAAGCTGATGAATAAAAAGGACACAAAAACTGTTACTGCAGAAATGATGTCATGCTGAAAAGGATCTTAGATAACTTTTGTTCCGATTCTTTTCCCAGACGAGTCTACAGAAAAAAGAGTCCAAAAGAAGCGCACAGGTTTACTTAAGAGTACACAGTGACACCATCTTATTTAGCAAACATCCCAAGGTTCCTACAACCGCACCTCTCCTTTCCCGGGATCACCCATCTCTGTGTCCCCACACACTTTGTGCATACTTATCATCCTATATTAAAATTCTGTTTCAATGCCTGTATTTCCCACTATCTGAACTGGAAGCAGTAGACAAGGCTTATGTCCAATTCATCCTTACATCTCTGGCACCTGGCTTGAAAGACTCTCAATTGCACAGAGCTATGTGTTCTGAACTGCCATCACGTCCATGCTCATTCTTGGTGACTCTGT
>PVJH01005491.1:0-111528 GCA_004026705.1 Nesogale talazaci
CTGGGAGAAGAGAAAAAAAAGCTTGATTTGACTCTAGAATAAAGGAGCACTTTCCTCTGAATCTCAGACCATAATACTTTGTGTGCTGTCACTGTTCTCCCAAACTTTTGCTTTCTGGAAGAGTTCCAGGTGAGAATGCTTGGGTCGCCGAGATGTCCCATTTTACCCATCCGTGACTGAAGAATGGATAGAACCCTATCTTTTTTTTCTGGGGACAGCTATTCTCATCTGCAGCCAGAGCACTCAGTCAGAGTCACACTGAAAAGCACCTTTTATAAGAAAAATCAAACATCTTCCATCTACATAGGACAGCGATGAGAAAGAATGAGAAAAGTGTGGCAGTAAGATTTTGAGTGGGGTGTCTTTCCCTGCCAGTAAGATTTGTGGATGCAAATAAAGATACATTTCTGAAGAAGTCTGTGAGAGAGATTCTTTCCTGAAGATTTATTAAGAATGGTATATATTGTCAGGCTGGGTAGATAAGAGAACAAAATTCATAAACACACATACGTATATAAGGGAGAGGTTTATATACAAGAACAATTGAACATTGAGAAAAACAGTTTCACCCAATCCAGTCCAAGGTCATAAGTCTGATATTAGCCCATATATCTGAAACTACTCTATAATTCCTCTTCAGACTCACAAAACACATGCAATGATGCCAAATGCAGAATGACCATAAGTCAGTGGGCGGAAAGTCTTTGGATCCAGTGGTGTTGTAAGCATCTCAGTGCTGGCGGGAGTCTCCACATGGCTTCTCTAGGTCCAGGTGTCTGGCAGCATCAGGGTAGCTTCATGTGACTTCTCCTTAGGGATGGCTCACAGGGAGCTAGTCTTATCATTCAAGTGTCTCCAAGGGAGAGAGAGTGTCTCCTGCTTCCAAGAAGGGAGTACCAGATTTCCCAGAAATCTCAGAGGAGAAGGCCATGCCCAAACAGAGGTCTCATTGACTATCTCCAGATTGACAGACTAGACTCCACCCCCACACTCTTAATCCTCAAATTGACAACAGATTAAGTGACTGCCACAGTATGTATCTTAACTCTCTAGAATGAGATATATTTTTTGTTAAGTTGCTTTGCATCCTTATCACACAAGGCAGAATTCAGTCTTCTTTAACTTTACGCTTTTATCATCTGCTTTTCAGTGCCGTCCAAACCAGAGAATCCCAGGATATTTGTATTACCAAATGGAAAATATGCCAATAATAATGAGGTTGTGGTGGAGTTTAGGTGGAATAAACCTCAGCATGAAAATGGCGTATTAACAAAATTTGAAATTTTTTATCAAGTATTCAATCAAAGCATGACAAACAAAACATTCGAAGACTGGATTGCTGTCAGTGTCACTCCCCCCACAATGTCTTTTCAACTGGAGGGCCTGAGACCTGAGTACATTGTTTTTTTCCAGGTATGAGAAGAAAAATGGGAATTTGCTGGGTCTTGGTAAAGTAAAGCAAAAGATTGAAGGAGTAGAATAAGAATTTTGTAACATTCTCTCTCAAAACTGCGAAGTATGTTGTGTTCATGGGGATTTAGTGGGCAGGGAGGATAGCAACCAAGTAAGGCAAAGAGCATGTCCCAGTTCTCTTGTACTCAGGGTGCTTCCCCGGTTCCCCCAGCCGTTATTTTTGAACCTGCTACTTCAGGTCATGGATTGTGATGCATGCTCTCATTTGTATTACCACATTCGGTTCTCA
Source organism: Nesogale talazaci (assembly GCA_004026705.1). NCBI lineage: Eukaryota > Metazoa > Chordata > Mammalia > Afrosoricida > Tenrecidae > Nesogale > Nesogale talazaci. The sequence continues at coordinate 1,703 of PVJH01005491.1, forward strand.
TATTGTGAAAAGGCCAAGTCTGGGTAGATTCATCAATTGTTAAAGTTACATGATACATAAGTCTGTGTCATAAACATCTAGAGTTCTTTTCATTTCATCCGGTCAACTCTGGATCATCTGGGGGGCTGAACCCTGGAACTGTTCATAAAAAGAGATAGTTGAAATCTCATAGTTTTCACTAGCTGGCACCACCTTGAATCCGATAAAGGAGAATGTTAGAGAAACAGATAAGACTAAAGGCTACTGTTACCTCTCTATTGATGTTTTAAATTAGCTATGAGATATCATTCCACTTATCACAGATTGACTTGATTTTTCAGATTCTCAGTGTAGACCAGGTTGGTGATAATAATGCACATGATAATAAACTTATCTTTCATATTTTAGGGATAAAATAATGTTCTGGTGAAATCCTAGGGATTGGAGTTTCCTAAAATATCTATGTTCTTCTTAATTTTATAAAAATTGAATTTAGCAATTATGTTAACTGTTTGTCAGTGCTCCATATCTTAATAAAAAAGTAAGAAAATTTCAGCATTATAGTGGACTAAGCAGACATATTAGTAAACCCTCCATAACCAAGACACAAATAATCAAATAAAAAAGATGTGAATGATAATCCTCTTCTACTTGGCTATCTGTGTGTGCCTTACAATGAGGGTATTTAGTTTGTCTCAGAACTTTCATTGATGATTATTATTGCTGTGGGGTTTGCAATTAAGTCTCTAATTTATCTTGAGTTCATTTTTGTGTCAAGGTGAGGCATGGGTACTGTTTCATTCATCTGCAGAAGGAGATCCATTTTTTCCTTCCCGTTTGTTGAAGAGAATCTCACTTTCTCATTTAATGTTTTTTTGGTCCTTTGCTGTGCTTGTAGGTAAATGCTTTTATTTCTGAGTTTTCTATTCTACTTTTTAAAATTTTAATAAATACTTTTATTGGGGACTCTTACAGCTCTTATCCCAATCCATACATTCATCCATTGTGTTAAGCACATTTGCACATATGTTGCCATCAACCTTCTTAAAGCATTTTTTTTCTACTTGAGCCCTTGACATTAGCTCCTCATTTTTCCCTCCGTCCCCCACGAACTGTTGAAAAATTGTAAATTATTTTCATATTTTATATCATCCTCTGTCTCCCTCTACCCATTTTTCTGTTGTTTGTTTCCTGGAGGCGGAGGGGGCGAGTATTATATGTTGATCCTTGTGAACGATTCCTCCTTTCTCTTCCCCTCCCCTCCTGGTATCTCTGTACTCATTATTGGTCCTAAGGGATTTATCAGTCCTTCATTCCCTGTCGATTCGATTTAATGATTCTATAGTCTATCTTTGTACCAGAATGAGGCTGTTTTAACTAATGCTGGTGTGCAGTTGGTTTTGAAGCCTGTGGTGCAAGGCTTCCTACTTTGTTCCTATTCTTAGAATGTTCTTTGCTTATCCTGGGCCTGTAATCTCTCCATATGATGCCAATAACTAGGTTTTTCAGTTATTTAAAGAATGAAATTAGGATTTGGATTGGAATTGCTTTGTACTTGTAGAATTTTTGGGTAGAATTGACATTTTCACAATATTAAGTCTTCTGAACCAGGAACATGGAATCTTCCACTTATGTCGGTCACTTTTGGTTTCTTTTAATAATATTCTATGGCTTTCTTTGTACAAGATTTTTGTTTCTTTGGTAAATTTTATTCCTATTTTGTATTTTTTGTGTTTATTATACTTGATATTATTTTCTTTGACAAATTTTGCTGGTCTCTCAAGTGCATATATATGTATTGTGCTCAGTTCCTGGTTTACTGATTCTCTGAGCATTAAAAAGTGCCTCTCCCTGTTTCTTTTTATAATTTGAACCTTGAGGTCGTTTTTTTTTTCAGAGATTAGGATTGAGACCCATGTTTTTTCTAAGTTGCCATTTGCCTGGTATATTTTCCACCAACCTTTTAGTCTTAGTCTATTTTTGTCTGCTAGCTTCAGATGTGTCTCTTGCAGGAAACAGATTGATGGGTTATGTTTTCCAAGCCAGTCTGCAAGCCTTTTTATTTTAGTAGGAATTGAGACAGTTGACATTTAGACTTATCATCATAACTGTGTGTCTGTGGACTCATTGCTGTCATCTGTTAAGTGATGGGTGTCTCCCCATCTTCCTTCATATCAGTGTGCTATGCTTTTAAAGAGGGTTTTTTTCTTGTCTTCTTTTCACTCTGATGACGTTATCTTGTTGATTGTTATCAGTATGTTGATTTCTGGTTGGAGTTGGGCTATATGATGTTCTCCTACTTGTGCTTGGTGGAGATTGATCTTCTGGCCATAGTGAATTGGCAAGGATCTTCTGCAGGGTGTCTTATGGTGTATTCTTTGAGTTTTTTCTTGGCCTGAAAGACCCTTATCTCTCTTTCTATTTTAATGGATAATTTGACAGGGTAGAGGATTCTTGGGCAGGTGTTCTTTTCTTTCAGCTTTTGGAAGATGTTACTCCACTCTCTTTATGGTTTTTGCTGATAAGTCTGAGGATATTCTGAGCATCTTCCTTTCTCTTGATCCTCTTAGAATTGTCTCTTTTTCCTCCAAGTTGGATAGTTTAGCTAGTATATGCCTTGGTGAGTTCTTTCTGGGATTTATTCTAATCGATATCCTCTCTGTTCTCTGTATGAGTGTCTGGATCCCATTCATTAAATTGGGAAAGTTTGCTTCCAGAAATTGCCTTGCTAATTTAGCAACTGACTTCTTCACTGTGTCTTGTTTTGGTAGACCAATTATTTGAATATTACTCCTCTTCATAGTATCTGTTACTGATCTCAGGTTTTCTTCTACCTCTTTTATTATCTTGTTTGACTGTCTTTCTCATTTGCTGGTTGTCTTCAAGATCACTGATATGATCTCAACCTCCTTTAGTCTGTTCGCGAGATCTATGATCTTGTATGTAGCTTTTTTGCTTCATCCATTAGCTCCTGTAGTTCCCTTTGGTGACTAAATTTCATACCCCCTCTCATGGACTTCATCTGCTCTGTCATTGTGTCCTTATTCTGCATAGCTTCCCTTATCTCCTATATTACTCCAAGGAGCCTAGTAAAAATTGCTTTTTGTGGCAGATCCACATAGCATCTCTAGCTCTACGATTGTTATTTGTCTTTCTTGTTTTCTTTTTGGGAGTGATGCTGTATGCTTTTGCTTACATGGCAATTGTGTAGAGCTCAGCATCATATTTCTGGAAGACCAAGGACCCCTGCACTCTTTCTCTGTGTGACTGGTAATGGTGTTTTCAAAGGCTGCCTGTGACTACTCTGATGGCTGGCTGGACTGCTGTGTATGTTGGTGCAGCAACAAGGAGGGGCCTCAGAAACTGAAGGGATGCTGGTGACTATATGTATGCCTGTGGGCTGAGTTGGTCTGGGCTGTCAGGGCACAATTTGCAGCTTTTTTTTTTTCCTTAAAGGCACCTAATAGAAAACAATGGTGGGAGAGGACACACTACCATGGGAGGTGGTGCTGAATGAAGGTGGAGACAACCCCGCTGCCACTGGTGAAGGTGCCAGGTGAAAGTCTCCACAGGGTGAAGGTTGTGGGCACAGGTAGGGGCAGCTGTGGGGAACTCAGTTTAACTGCTGGAGAGCTCCAGGTACAGAAATATGACTGCAGGGGGCCAATGGGCAGGTGGTGGCTGTGTTGGGGGTCTGAGATAGTGTAAGCAGCATGAGTGGGAAGCTTCAGGGGTCAGGTTGCTGGACTCTGGAGTTAGGCTAGATTTGGAGGAAGCATGACCTCTGGACTATTATTTCATGTGCAGGGCTGGGGCAGTGATGAGCCCTGCTGTTGGGTAAGTGGTGGGTGCTGTGCTGGCAGAAGCTACTGCTGCAGGGGTGGAGGGGTTCCAGACACTGGTGTGTGGAGCCCTCACAGTCCCAGTTGAGCAAGCTGTAGAGGTCAGACCTAGGCCTGAGCCCTGGGTGGGTGGTGAGAAGGACCAGAACTTGCTGGTGGAATCACCACTTCATGGAGAAGGGGGAACTGCACAAGAAGGGAGGAACTCCCCAAGGGGGCATTCTGAGTGGACAGTTCCTACGTGGAGGTCCAGCTGTGGCTTTGGAACTCAGCAAGGCAGCCGTCCAGCTCCTGGCATGGTAGCCAGGTCAGGGGTGGGGGACTATTTGCGGGTGGCAACTGCGCATGCCGGAGCAGCAGAGTTGGCCGGAAAAACGTGGAGTCAGGTCACAGACCTTCTGGGCTTTGAAACGAGGTAGATGTGGCTGCCTCAGGACAGAGGAAGCACCTCAGGTTGTCGTGGGATCTTTTCCCTCATCAGAATCCTCTCACTTGCCCTCCTGGATACTAGGATCGCTGGTCTCTGCGGAGCTCCCAGTATGAGCTACTTACTTCTTCTCCTAGTTTCATGATAGCGTTTTTCCGGAGTTCTCTTTGGAATCCAATTGAGTTCTCTTTGTTAACCATGTATCCTGCTATTTTACTAAATGACCTAATTGTTTCCAAGAGTCTTTTGGGGGAGACGTTGGTGGTGCTCACTATATAAAATCTTATCATCTGCAAATAGCAAGAGTTCCATTTCTTTGTATGACTGTGTTCTTTTGGTTTCTTTTTGTTGCCTAGTGGTTCTGGTTAAGACTTGCACCGTGATATTGAGTAAGAGTAATACGCCACTCATGAAGGACACAATAATTAGAAAGACATTCAACAGGCACTACAGAATTAGAAAACATAATCAACCAATTCACCCTCAAAGACATGTGCAGAACGTTTTAAACAATGACACAATGCACATTATTTTCTAATGGACGTGGAGAATTTGACAGGGTAGACTACAGAATATATTGAGCCACAAAGCAAGTCTCAAAGATGAAAATATGACAAAGCAGCTGCTCAGTTCACAAAACTAAAATTGCATATCAAGGCAGAAAAATCATTTCCATAGTAATTATATAATACACTGGTTAACACTAATGGGCAATATAGAGCTTTTTAAAAACCCTCCTAGATGGAGAAAAAATGAAATCAGAATGTAACGAGACCTTTGGAACACACCAAAAGCAATGATAGGGGACAATTTAGAAAATAAAAACACACACATGAAAAAAAAAACAGAAGAAACTAAAATCATCATCTTCACACAACTCTTAAATAGGAAGAGAGCAGCAAAATGAACCTAGAATCACCAGAAGAAAATAAGTCATAAAGATTGCAGCAGAAATAAATATAGTGGCAGAAGACCCAATAGAAAGAATAATCAAGAAAAATCGATTCTTTAGCATTATTCATCAAATCAACAAATCACTGGAAAAATCTAACAAGGACAAAGAAAAAGATGGCAATGCCATAAATAAGAAATAAAATGAGTGACCTTATAATAGAACCAGTGAAAATAAAAAGAACAATGACAGAATACAGTACTGCAACTAACTGAGAACATATAAGAAATGGACAGATTAGCAGAAATATACTACCTACCTTAACACACATGAAAAAGAAATAAAAGATAAGCCCTGGGTCATTAAAACACTCCAAACACACAAAAGTCCAGGCCTAGCTGATATCACTGGCTTCACTGGTAAATTCTACCACTTTGTTTACCAATAAAAAAATGAGGATATCTTTCTTTTAGAAGGCATCACTGCCCTCTGGTGGGAGTAGGAGGTCCAACCTTGCTCCTGGAGAGCTGCTGCTGGGTTTGAACTGCCAGCCCAGTGGGCCGCAGTCCCGCACTCAACCATTGCGCCACCGGGGTCCAGCCCTGAGGATATCTTAATGTACTGTTAGCTAGCCTGAGATTGAGGAGGTGTATACTAGTCTTACTTAAAGCAGTTTATGTTGCACTAAATAACTAGGTGAAGTTATATTTCACCTGGTGGCAATTGATAGAAAGATATAGCTGAAAAGTGCAAATTATATGAACTTAGACTCTCCCCTACACAGCACTCCACCTTTATTAGAAAGCAAATATCACACAGTTCCAACTTGCTACCTTCAAAAGGGCCCAGAAAAAAGAGTGACTGCAAACAACAAGGAACCTGATGACGCAGTGGGCCATGTGTTTGATGGCTAACCGTGAGGTAAGCTAGTGGAGTCCCCTGCTCTGTAAGAGAAAGGCGAGACTTTGTGCCCCCACAGAGATTCACCAGCTGAGAACTACACAGACATCAGTCTTTGCCCTACAGGCTCACTATGAGTCACAGTGGACTGAGAGGTAGTCACTTGGTACAATAAACAGAGTCCAATGCTCCAAAACCCAAAATGGGTCCGAGTTCAAGTTCCCTTATTAAAATGTTCCAGTCTTGTTACGAGATGGCACAGCCTCTCCGGCTGTGCACAGAAGCAATTCAAAGAAGAGTTCAGATTTTTCTCACGAAGAAGCTTGCAGTCAACGTCATGCCCGTAGCATTGACCATGAATGACCTGTTGACCATGAATGACTTGAGTTGTTTAGTGCACACTTTGAAGAAGAAACACATAGATCTTCAAAATATTTATGAAGATTGTGATTGTCTTACATTTTTGACTGTCTACGTTGTCCTCACATCTTTGATGTATGTGCCTTTTCAGTTTTCTTTGTTATTTCTCACTCATTTCAAGTGTTGTTCTGGCTTTTCAGTTTCCAATTTGTAGTCTCTCACTATTGAACAGCTTTGTCTATCAACCAAAAACACACACAGTCATACAACCAGTTCTTCGTCATAGTGGCCCTACATAACAGAAAATATTTGTTCCTTTGGGTTTCTGAAGATTTAAATCTTTTAAAGGCTATCAAGTGACTGGTGGATTCAAACTCTGATCTTAGAAATGGCAGTTCAAAGCATAACCCACTAGCTACCAGAACCCACTACTACTTACCTTGGAAGTCCCTTAATATTTAATTCTAAAGACATATTTTAAACTTTTTGTCTTACCTTATAATTTGTAGGCCTGAATTAGTCTCATATTCAAAACTAGCATGATAAATTAATAAAGTAGTATACTTCATAGCTAAATATATAGTAGATGACCATATCTAAGAAATTAAAATGGATCTGGTCCATTCAATGCAATTTTCTGAACTAGCTCCCCAGATAACCCCAGAAATTGGGCTGGAAACCAAGACACAAAGAAAAAAATTGCATGAAGTGAGGCAGTGGGTGGCTATGTATCATCATGTAAATTAAACAAAAGAAAATTGCCACATGCTTATATCAGAGAGAACATAAGAAACAGTTGGCAAAGCTAACACTATTCCTGAGAAAAACACTTAATAAACTAAGAATAGAAGGAAAATTCCTTAATATAATAAAGGGTATATATACAAAACAAACTGCCAGTAATTCTTTCATCAGAAGAAACTTAAAGCATTTCCCTTGCAATCAGGGACTGGAAAAAGATGCCCTTTATCTTTTCTATCAATTGTTGTGCTGGAAGTCTTAGCTAGAGCTAACAGTCAAGAAACGGAAACTGAAAGCTCCCAAACTGACCAAAAATAAGTTAAACTCTACCTGTAGATGGCATGATCCTTTACATACAAAATCCCAAAGATTGGATAAAAATCATTGAAACTAACTAAAAGATTTAGCAAAATGATAAGGTACAAGGTTAACACAAGTTAGTCAGATTTCTTTCTGTTTGTTTGTTTACTTCATACTTTATATCTGAGAAGTGAAGCTATCAGATATAACTTTCTAAATCCATAGTTCTTACATGAAGATTTCACAACTTTAAAAAAAGCTCACTTTTTATTGGGGGTTTGAACAACTCGTCACAATTCATCCATCGATCCACTGTGTCAAGCACATTTGTACATTTGTTGCCATCATCATTCCCAAAATATTTTCTTTCTACTTGAGCCCTTGGTATCAGCTCCTCACTTTTCCCCTCCCTCCCTGGCCCTTCCCTCATAAACCCTTGATAATTCATAAATTATTATTATCTTGCACTGCCAGACCTCTCCTTTCACCTACTTTTCTGTAGTTTGTCTCCCGGGGGGGGGGGGGGTGTTACAGTTCGCCTTTCTACCCACCTTCCCTTCACCCTTCCAGTATCACCATTCTCACTACTGGTCCTGAGGGGACCATCTGTCCTGGATCACCTGCGTTTCCAGTTCCTATCTGTACCAGTGTTCATGCTCTGGTCTAGCTAGATTTGAAAAGATGGAATTGGGATCATGATAGTGGGAGGAGGAAGCATTTGTGCTTGAGACAGTGGACAGATGGATGGGTGGATTGTGATAAGAGTTGTACAACCCCCTAATAAAATGATTAAAAAAAAAACTTTCTTTCATGTCCTGGCTGATTGCCAATTGCTGGGTCATTAAACAAAGACATGTTAATCCCAGGGCACTGGACACTGAGTCCAGAACTAGACAGTCCTTGTCAAATAAGTAAATAAACAAATAGTTGGATAAATAAATAAATAAAATCCATTAGCTAAAAAAGAAAAAAAGAATTAAGAAAAGTTGTATACTTCATCATTGCTACATTGTACTCTGACTGGCTCATCTCCTCCCTGAGATCCTTCTGTAAAGGGATGTCCAGGAACCTACAGATGCGCTTTGGGTCCCCAATCTGCACTCCCCCCATTCACAATGATATGATTTTTTGTTCCTTGATGCCTGATACTTGATCCCATCGACACAAGGCTGGTGGTGTGCTCCTTCTCTGTGGGCTTTGTTGCTCCTCAGCTAGATGGCTGCTTTCTTATCTTTTGACAGTCAGGCACCATCAGCTTTCTTCACCACATTGCTTATGTACTCACTTTGTCTTCAGTGATTGTGTTGGGAAAGTGAGCAACAGGGAATGCCAGTTTAATAGAACAAACTGTTCTTGTGTTAAGGCAGTACTTGAGTGGAGGCCCATCTGCTACCTTAATACTAAACTTATAAATATATGCACAAAGATCTATTTTCCTCTCATCATATATGTATATATATATTTACATATGTGCATGTCTGCATTTAGACCTCTATACATGCCTTTTGCCTCCTAGTTCTTTTTTCTATTTCCTTTTACTTTTGTCCCATTCACTTGGAATTCAATAATTCCTCTTGGTTACATTGCCCTTGATCAAACCCTACCAGACCTCTTAAACCCTCTTTGCCACCGATTTTGGATCACTTATTGTTCCCTTGTCCCTGGGTTTGTTAATACCACTTTCTTTTCCTCACCTCCCTGTCTCCCATATCCCTCCCCCCAAAACCTCAGTCCCAATTTCTCCTCCAGATTGCTTATCCTGCCAATCTTATCTAAATAGACTTTCAGATATAAAATATGCACACACAAAAAAAGACAGAGCAGAATTCTTTACACTAACAAGAGATCGCTGACAAAAGAAATAAAGGAAGCAATGGTGATTACAATAGTAACCAACTTTAAAAATAAATCTTTAAAAATCAATATCACTGGGGCTGAGCCCCGGTGGCGTAGTGGTTGTGCATGGGACAGCAGCCCACTGGGATGGAGGTTCAATTCCAGCTCCACGGGGCAAAGGCTGGGCCTCCTACTCCCACCAACAGAGAGCAGTGATACCCCCCCCCCAAAAAAAATCAATATAGCTATAAGTCACAATTATAACTTTAAAAATAGATCTAACCATGGAAACAAAAGACCTTGCAAAGAAAACTATAAAACACTACCACCAGAAAACAAAAGAGGCTTAGATAGTTGGAAGAATATGTCATACTCATGGAGAGGAAACTTTAGCATTGTAGAAATGTCAATACAACCCAAAGCAATCCACTGATATAATGCAATCTTTGTTTTAAGCCTGAGTCCAATATTATTCTTTAAAGATATGAAAAAACTAACTTTTTGTGAAATGGAAAAAGAACCCCGTTACTTAAAAAGATGAATAAGTAGAAGACTTCTCACTGCCCAATATCAAACATTGCCATGATGGTCAAAATCATGCGGTGTTGGTATATCAAGCACATTGAAATATGGAACAGACTTGAAATTCTAATAGTAAATCTAATTACAGATGGTTGATCATTGACAAAGGGCCAAGATGTAGTCAAAGAGAAAATGATATTCTAGTAAATAGTGATGGAAAAACTGCACCTCCATTTACAGAAGAATGTAACAGGATCCATATCCCACATCATACATAAAAATGAACTCAAGAGCTGAGCCCCGGTGGCGTAGTGGTTGTGTGCAGGACTGCGGCCCACTGGGATGCAGTTTCAATTCCAGCAGTGGGGCTGGGCCTCCTATTCCCACCACCGGAGAGCAGTGATGCCCCCCCCCCCCAAAATGAACTCAAGATGAATCATAAAAACTTGAAACTGTAAAACTCTACAATGAAAAAATAGGGAAAAACTTAGGGTCCCTAATACATGGCACAACAGACATTTATAAGAGTATATTCACAAATATAAATAATTTGGCAGAGAATATTTGTGTCTATATATTTATTTACTTTTGCTTAAATATATTCATGAATGTGGTGGAATGTTCAGGGGGCAAAGTTGTGAAAACTTCTAAGACATTAACCAAACTCTTTGAGGGAAGGAGTCACTAGGCCTGGGACTCAGCGTCATAGGGTCAAGGACACCAAGGACAATTGGCATAGCATAGTTCACAAAGACTGTGTTCTACATTTTCTTTCGTAAATAGTGACCAGCATCTTGAAAATTTGTGATCAGCCATCTTGAGTGCAACTATTGACCTCTTGGCCTCTGGAGTAAAGAAAGTAGAAAATGTGTGGAAACAATTAGTCAACTGGACTAATGAACCATGCAAATATCAGTCTCCACAACTTGCCCAGTTACCAGTACCAAGAGATCTGAAAGAGATCACATTAGAAGGTTTTTGACAGGGGTGTGGAAAATGTGGAACACAACAATAGTTCAGTCCAGTAGGTATTGTTTGGGGAAAGACTGGTGGAACCCCAAAGATGATGCCAGTCTGAACTGATGATGTCGGGAACTGAACTCATTCCTGGGGCTCACTTTCTAGTCAAACAAGAAACTTCATCGTCACTGAGTTGACTCTGACTCACAGTGACCAAATGAGTTGGGTAGAACTGCCCCATGGGTTTCTGAGGCTCTGTTTTATGGGAATCAAAATCCTCATCTTGCTCCTGCAGAGTGGCTGGTGGGTTCGAACTGATAACATTGTGGTCAATTGCCTAACAGGTAACCACTATGCAATGAGGGCTCCCGATGCCATGCAATAGAGAGGTCTATGATGGGAGCACCAACATGAGAGAAGTACACACACCTTAGAATACCCAACCACTTAAAGTCAATAGGGAAGCATTGACGCAAGGATGGAGTGTTGAGAGGGAGGGAGGAATGGAAACAAGGAAGCACAGGGAGTGTGATAATTAATACACATGAGAGAAATGTTTTGCTTTCCTTCCCTTTTTTTCCTCTTCAGGTACGAGCCTTCACATCAAAAGGACCAGGGCCATTTTCTGAAACAGTAAAGTCAAAAACATCAGGTATTTATTCTCCAAAATGTATACAGATGCGGGTAGTATTTTAAAACATGTTGGCCTGCTGATATCCTTAGGGCTATGAATGCTGAAGTTAAGGTCAAATACAATATTTAACGAATGTTTATTATCAACAAAGCATGCTTAAACAAAACTCGATTTAGAAAGTCTATAAACCAAACCATTTTCTTGATTGAAATTAGTATACTAAGATTGTCCTGAGGGAATGCATGGGTTTCAAAGCTGTCTGACATTGGATCCAGACACTTTGACAGACCAAATTTACCTTTCTCTCATATGCCATTTGCTTGCTTTTGTTTTCAGCAATCAACCCTTTTACATACCTCTTAACTCTTTTTGGTAACAAGATGCATTTTTTGGATATGGATCAAAATCAAGTTGTGTGGGCATTTTCATCAGAAAAAGACATCAGAGCTGTGGCCTACACAGCTGATAATAAGATGGCATATTATGCCCAAGGAGAGTCTCTCTTCCTTTTGAACATGAACAATCTCTCCAGAGCTGAGGTATTTCACCATATGATTCTTTTGAAACAAAAGAAGTAGAGCATTCGCATATCACAATATTCTACAATTAAAATGACTTGTCAATGTTTAAGCCAGCAGCTCTCAACCTGTGTATTGTGGCCCATTTGGGCATCAAAAGACCCTTTCACAGGGGTCACCTGATTCATAACACTAGCAAAATTAAGTTATGAAGCAGCAATGAAAATAATTTTATGATTGGGGTCACCACAACATGAAGACCTGTATTAAAGGGTAACGGTTTTAGGAAGGTTTAGACTTGCTGGATTAAAACATGCATGCTAGAATGACTGAAAAGGGCAGATTTATAATTTAGCAAAAGACAACTATAAAATGATTTTTAAGCAGATGTCGTTTTTGAGTAATATATCAGTCAGTAATTGAGTTTAGTCATGTGTTAGGTCATGGAATACACAGAAAAAGTCAGCAAGTCCTCGTCTTGCAGGAGTCTAACACTGGGAAGACAGTTATTGCATGGTGATTAAGAATCTGAGTTTGGCTACAGCAACCTAGAATCTGATTCCCATTTCATTATTTATTTGATTTGTGGCCATTAGCAAGTTATTTCCTTTCTGTGGCAAATAGTCAGGATTGAATAAGGATCCATGCAAGTGAGTTAGCCCACATGCCAGCGCTGACTCTAGAGAGCATGAAGTAGGAGGACTGTTTTTTGCTTTTGGTCTTTGGAAGAGAATGCAGCGGTATTACAGAGAGTGGATGGACACCTCGTTCAGCTGGGGACGGTGAGAGTGGGAGACCTGAAAGAGGCCTTGGGATGAGCCTGGTGACGGTGGGGAAGAGCAGAGGGAGTGGCAAGTTCAAGAGCAAGGGGAGGACAGGATTCTAGAGCGCAGGTAAACCCCCAGGTGTTGTCGACAGGGTTCTGACTGCTCAAGCTCAGGCTTATCCAAACAAAGCACGTACAAGCGTGTTGCTTCAATTAGTGAATGGCTGCAGAGAAGTTCTCTCAGGAAGATTCTTAGCTTCGTCTGGTTATGGTGCATTAAGAAAGAAAGGTCCATTCAAAAGAGCGCCTTCCAAGGGGACCTGCAGGGCCAGTTCAACGAAAGCAGAGGGTCAGCTCAGAGAGTGATGGCAAGTGTTTTTTGGGATTCTCAAGGGCTCATCTTGATAGATTTTCTGAAGCTGCTGAATGAAAATGAGAAACCAAATTGGTGAGAAATAGGTCAGGAAAGTTGCACCGAAGATTTCTGCCTACCCCCACCCCCCCTTTCCACAATGTGCCTGCTTGTACTTAGAATGTATCAAAGGCTGTCCTACAAGAGTTTCGTTGGGAAATGTTACCCCACCCATCCTGATACTGCCCCTTCAGAATTCTTTTTGTTCCTCAAAATTCAAAGTCTGTTGAAAGGGAACAAATTCAGTTTTCCAAGGATGTCAGGATGGCCATACTGACATGATGGAAATTGAAGAGTGTATGTTCACAGAGAAGGAAGCACTTCCTTTAGAAATGACTAGAGCTAGATGGTGGATGAGTTTAGAAGCAATAACTTCCCATTTGGATATTTTGTTTAATAGAAGGTTTTTAATGATTTCTTGTAGCAGTCCTTTTTGACTCCCCTCTTGTATTCAGAGTGCAGTAAATAAGGGAGCTTATATTTGAGTTGCTGGTGAGACTGGAGTAGCCAGCAGATGGCAAAGTGCAGAAGTAAGCAGAATTAATGTAATGGATTTTTGCTGACTATGCAATCAGGGATCTCTTTTGAAGCCAACAGCAAGCCATTGAAGAAACTTAGTGTGTCGTTAGTGTGATCAAGCTGTATCTTAGAAAGACTTCTCTGCTGGTGGGGAAGAATGCCTTGAAATAGAGACAGGTAAGTGTGAGACAAACAGCTGTTGCTTAAAGAAAGTCAGAGAACATTGTGAGCCTGACCGAGGTGAGAGACAATGAGGGTTGAAAAGAATGAACAAACTGGGAAGATATTTAAAATGGAGCAGAACCACTATGGTGAGTGGCAGGAGAAAGAGGTCAAGAGCAAATCACATTGATTGGCACTGGCTCTGAGGCTGAATGCTGAGAATTCAGGAAACCATAAAAGGCAGGGGAAAGGAATGTAGGGGTGATGTCATGCATGCAGAGATATCCAATAGCTACTTCTTTTGTGGTTGGGTTTGTTACTCCAGGATGGCTTGTACCTGAAGAAGTAAATTTGAAGCATTGAAGCTATGGTAGAAATTGAAATTGTCTCGGTAGAAATATAATGTGTGAAAAGGATCAAGGAGCAGTATTGATCACAATGATAGACAATCCAGAAAGACTCAAGTTTAGATAATAGAGAAATGCAATGATGTAGGTGACCACAAAAATGTCTTCAAATTAAGAAAAAAGTCAAAATAGTAACACTATTTTCTTGGTTATTCTCCACCTACTGTTAAGATTTTCCGCGGTGCACTGGGTTTTGATATCACAGTTTTGACAGTTGACTGGATTGCAAAGCACCTCTACTTTGCAACGAAAGATTCACAAAACAGAATGCAAATATTTGATATAGATCTTGAATACAAGGTGAATTACCCCAGAGTTCTGAAGATTTGCAGCAGGAATTCAACAATCATCTCTTTTTCTGTCTACCCTTTCTTAAGGTATGTGGAATGTGAATTTTTGTTTCTATTCGAACGGAATACAGACATATTAAACATAATGCTTTTGACTTACTGTATGAACTCATGTAAAAGCCTAGTTTTTCAGCACATTTTTAAATACAATTTTTGTGGCAAAATTACATGACTATTTGGCTGATATTCAGGTCAGCTTATTCGCGAGTACATATGGGATTCTAAGAAGCCAATGATGGGAAAATAAGATGTTTAGTGTTCTTGGTTTATTGAAACATTTGAGTCACAGCCACAAATATTTACATTTAATTCATACTCACAATGTGATTAATGCAGTTAGGCAAATTACTAACTAGCCTAGCTAGTAACCCAATAACATTTTTATGTCAACTGATCTAATACTACCATCATTTGATAGGCCTTCATGAAATGTTAGCTAGTAGAAAAGACACAAAGGAGACAGAGACTGTGACAGCATCGGGAAGAACACTCTCTGTCTCATCCTTGTACCTTTTAAGGCTTCCATTCAGTCACTAACTAAGTAGCAATTTTCCAAACTGGAAAGATATATTATGTTTGCATGTAAGTATGGTTATTAAGTTATTTTTAAACTAGATTGATTGTCAACTAGTTTTCAGAAGCAGAAACAGACTGCGGCCGACTGGGATGGAGGTTCAATTCCAGCTCCATGGAGCAAAGGCTGGACCTCCTACTCCCACCACCTGAGGGCAGTGATGCCCCCTCCAAAACAACAACAACAACAACAACAACAACAACAACAACAACAAAACAGAAGCAGAAACAAACTGGAGGCTGGGAATGGTGATGACTTTGGATCCAAACCTCTGCTTCTGAAGGTGTCCACTGAATGGTGACATGGGCCTGGCATTTGTTTGATGTGTTCATCCTTTCCTTGTCTTTCTGTGACCTGTCTTAGTCTGCCATCCCTGGTTCAGTTCTCACAAATGAGTGCAACTAAAACTATTGCCACACCCCAACCTTCATGACATGTGCCCAGCCCTATTTTGAAGATATGCAAGTTCAAAATTCATGTATGGGAGTCTAATAGAAGACCCACACATGTATAAGTCTTTGCTCAATAATACTTCACAACTGACTAAAATAATGTTACTAGCAGTAGAGCTGCCTAACCACGCCCCACCCCCCATGGGAAAGATCTATGATGTTCTACAATAAACTGACAGTTATGTTTCCAAAAGGGAACCAGGGGCTCATAGAAACAATAATGATCTGGATGGAGTTTGAGCTGTCACTTGATTGTAGGCCTAATATAAGGACATTTAGTTCTTATGCTATGACTTGCCTTCATGAAGAGTTCACTGAAGACATGAGTGGGGTGAAGAAATCAGATGAGTCCATCTGGTTCTCCCACTGCCCTGTCATGGGTTCCAGCAGCCCAGGTAGTGGGCAGAACAGCAGCAGCAACAGAAAGAAACTGGGATCAGTTTCACGAAAGCCCTGGTGTCGCACAGCCCACTGGCGTCCAGCACGTGCCGCCCCACAGCCAAGGCGCCCCGAAGGCGAGTTAGCTTGGCTGAAGGGCGGTGAAGGAAGGTCCCTAGAACAGATTGCCAAGACTTTCTTGGAAACAAATGCTTGCCAAGGCGGAGATGAGGCCTTGACAGGCCGCGGGAAGGTTCAATCTTCCAACAAAAAACCCAAGCAAAACTTACTGGAAGGAAATGGAGAAATGAAAAATGAGGAGAGCCCAGCCTCTGATTTAGCAGGAGAAAAAGATACCCTGTCTGATTAGTGTGTATCTACCAAGTCTTATCAGTAGATCCTGCTACCTTCTTGTACAATCCAGTTTTTTAGTAGCTCTAGAAACATTTTAAAAATCATTTTATTGAGGGCTTGAACAACTCATCATAATCCATCCATCCATGGTGTCAAGCATGATTGTAGATTTGTTGCCATCATCATTTTCAAAACATTTGCTTTCTACTTGTGTCCTTGGTATCAGCTCCTCATTTCCCCCTCCTTTCTCACTGTTCTCCCTCATGAACTCTTGATAATTTATAAATTAGTATTATTTTGTAATGTCTTGCACTGTCCGGCATCTCCCTTCACTCACCTCTCTGCCATCTGTCCCCCAGGGAGGGGGCCGTATGCAGATTCTTGTGATCAGCCCCCCACACCCTACCTCCCCCTGCCCCTCCCGGCTTAGCCACTCTCATCATTGGTCCCATTCTGGGTGCCCCGGGTAGAAACATTTTTAAGAAGGAGAAAATCTCACTTTATCCCCACCCCCCTTTTTTTTTTTTTTAGTCTTTTAGGCATCACTACCCTCTGGTGGTGGGAGTAAGAGGCCCAGCCTTTGCTCCTGTGAGCTGGAATTGAACCTCCATCCCAATGGGCTGCAGTCCCGCACACAACCACTACGCCACCGGGACTCAGTCTTGTCCCATTTTTTTAAAGTGAAAATGCCCACTGATGAGATGATTTAGTAAAAAAATTAAAACACAAAATCATCTTTTGAAGGGTACAACCAGAAAATAGTGGGATGTGTGAAGGTTCGTCTGTCTTGGGTGTCAACATAACATTCTATGGGATGGGGGAGTTTTGTATCCATAATATGAGCCATAATTAAAGACAATTTGGAGTCACTGGCATTCATTGTCGGACTTGAGCATTAATAATTTCTTTCATGATTCTTTTAAGATTATAGAATTGTGTCTGCAAACCATTCTACCATCCTGGCTTTCCTGTCAGAACTGTGTGCATTCTGTCACACCTTTCATCATGCTAGCCAAGTTTTCCTAATAACTTTATTATGTGCTGTGAAGGGTTGAACCTTTGAGTGTGTAGTATGTGTGACATTAAATTGTGAATTATTAGTATTTAAGATGTAACAGGTTATCAACATTTAAAGATAATGGTACTTGATGACCTTTAAATTTGCCTCCAAATTTAAAGAAATTTGAAAATGAATTGTATCTATATGCCATTTTAGGATTTTGATCCATGCAGTGGGAATTGTGGGCAAAGTGTTCATGATGGTCTTTATACTGATCTCAAAACAACCAATAAAATGCCAGTTACTAACAAAAGAAAAGTAAAGAAAGACATCACATGGTACATGGCTTTCATGAAAAATAACTTCTGGGATCTTAAAGGCTTACCTTGACACAATTAGCCATCTAAGTAAGGAGTCAGCTAAGTCCACATGGAAAAAAGACATCAGTCTGTGTGATCTAAGGATTTCGAATAATAAGATTCAAATCTGGAGGAGGTAACAGGCCCAGTGTCTAAATTCTAAACATCTGGTTTGTGGAAAGCTATGGATGATAGTAACAACAAAACTCACGACCACCAAGTCCTTGCTGATTCATAGCAAACTCCTGGAGGTTTCCCACACTGTAAGGGTTTGGGAGTGTGAATGGTGCAGTCTTTCTCCCACAGAGCTGTTAATGGCTTCCAATTACCAACCACGCAAATTGCAGCCCAGCTTGGAACCACTGCACCACCAAGGCCTCAAATCCCTTTGCAAGGACCCTACACAGATTGAGTCCCTGGTGATTTCCCAGTACCATCGGCTAGGAATCTTAAGAGCCTTATATTAAACAAAAAACCCTGTAAAGTAGATTCTAGAAGCTGCAGTTAGGGTGGAATGTGATACTTTGTAATTTGCTCTCCCTCTGGACCCAATGTGAATTTATTTAAAAATTTTTAATATTCTTGGCTTTCTCTTAGATGGATAATGGTCATTGCTGCTGTGTCCTTGCTTGTTATCTGCCCTTGTTTTGTATGTTTATTTGCATAGGGCAACCAGTGGGTAGAGTAATGAAGAGAGCAGCTGGATAGATGATTTCCTAGGGGCATAGAAGTAGATGGGTGGTGATGGGGAGGGGGCAAGGTAGGGAGGGAAGGGCATAGAAGTAGATGGGGGGGGTTAGGTAGGGAGGGGAAGATGAATCATCTGTGGGTACCAGAAGGTCCCAAAATTGATGGTGACAATGATTGCACGATCCTTGTCTATGTGATGAAACTATTAAATTGTATCGTAAGTTAACTATAGTTCAATAAAATAAAATATTTAAAGAACACAAGTCAATTTTATATTTACAACCATTAATGAACCATGTAACGCATTACCTAGGGAGAAGCCCTGTAGTGTAGGTGTCAAGATTTGGGTTGCTGTTTAAAACCACCAACCTGCTCCCCAGGAGAAAGAGGAGGAAGTCAACTCCCGTAAACAGTTGTAGTCTTGGAAACTGCCAGGGGTAGTTCTCTCCTGCCCTGTGGAATTGCTATGAGTTGGCCTTGATTTTGGCCAATGGCAGCGAAATTGGTTTTGCTGAAGAAATGTTCTTAAGTTTTAATTGCAAATTAAATCAATTATTGAAAAATACCTTGAATTACATATCTTAAAACCTCCTGCATTTCAAAATAAGGGCTAGTGGATGCTTGAATCTGTTTCCGCCAAAGGTTTTTTTCTTTATTCCTCTAGTCCTTAGAAATGGTCCCATGGTCGATATTTATTGCTGTTGTTAATCGCTGTTTCATCTGTCCCAACTCATGTTGAGCCCACATGTGCAGATGTGCAGTCGCACGGCTCCATCTGCTTTTCAAGGCCATGACCCTTGGGAAGCACATTGCCAGGTCCACTTTCCAAGGTGTCTCTGAATGGGTTCAAACTGCCAACCTAGCAGGAGAGTGCTTCAATATCCATGCCACTTAGAGACCCCGTGGGTCTTCTTTAGAAGCTACTATTTCCAGTTTTTGCTTTGCACACTAAGTTGCAGGAACTTTTTCTCTCTCCCTACAGTCGTTTGTACTGGACAGAAGTTGCCGGTTTGGGCTGTCAGATTCTCTACTACAACATGATCAACCACACCTTGCACCACATTCGGCTGCCCTCAGCCACAAGCCATCCGAAGGGACGGAACCACTGTTCCTGCAATGTGACTAAATTTGAGTTCAATGGAGTCATGACCATTGATAACTCTGACCTAAAGAAACCCTACATATACTTTGTCAAGGGACAAGAAATCTGGGCGATGGATCTGGAAGGATGTCAGTGTTGGAGCATGATCCTGGTGCCTGCTCTGCTGGGTAAGGTGTGGGTATGTGAACACAGATCTTCACGAATCATGGGGGAAGTCCTTGTCCAATTAAAAAGGACTTGCATGCATCACACAATGAATATATGTATGGGTTGTGATAAGAGTTGTATGATCCCCCAATAGAATGATCTTCAAAAATAAAGAGGACTTTCATCCCACCTCTATATAAAAGAGTCTCTGAATGGTATAGGATAAGTCAGCAAGTATTGGTACAACATCCTAGAAAAGTTTATTCCATAAAACACCACAACGTCAAGCTATTTTTCTTGACTTGTCCTCCTCTAGGATTATATCCTTCTGAAAGCACTGTGTCTATTCCTCTCACCCTTCTTCAAAGAGTTCTGTGATCGTCAGTTTATACTGTGTCAAAACCATGGTTATGGCATCCTGGAGGGACTCCAACCGCGGTCTTTTTCAATGTTCTTTGAGTTTGGAAAACAAAAAGAACTCTAATAAGGCTAGACTGAGCTGAGGGTGCATAGGGGACAATTTCCCAGGGACATTCTCAGAGTCCTTGCTATCATGCGTAGGTGCAAGGCTGTCATGAGAGAAAAATTCCTGGGCACAAATGACCCAGCCTTTTTCTCATTAATGCAGGTTTCCATTTTCTTAGAATCTTCTCAGAACAAACCTCCGTGATCACCCGCTGTCCTTTGAGAAATTCTATAAGGATAGTCCTTTGCACCCCCAAAGTACAGACACCAAACCCTTCTGAGCTGGCCTCTTTGCCTCACATTGAACTGTTCTCCGAGGAGCCATTGTTTCCTTGGACCTTTTCTTGAAGGCACTCCACGGAGACAGCTAGCAGTATATTATAGAGAGAACTTGTCTGCAGTTATCTACTGATCTCATTGACATGCTTAAACATGTTTTGTTAGAAATGAAACCATTCATATATGAACTGGAATCCCAGTAGTATCAATACTTTTTGACTTACCCTCCTAGTTCCTCTGGAAAATACCAAGTGTTTAAAACTTCAAATCAAGTTGTTTGAAGACAAATTATCTGCAGTTATTCACATTCTTTTCTAAATATTCTTTTAAAATATGAATCAAGATAGAGGTATGACTTACAAAGCTTTATTCAGTCTAATCGACAACTAAGTGCATGATCTCATCTTCTTAACACCCTGATGATATAGAAACTAATACTCTCATTTGACAAATGAGGACGCTACAATTGAGACAGGTAAGCTAACCTGTACAAAGGCCCCCGTGAATTAGTAGAGGTGTGAGATTTAAAAGCAAGCCTAACCTCCAGGTCTATGACTTCACTAGTAAGTGATTCTGCTGCTTTGATGATCCTACTGACTCAGCATCAGTATGAGATGGTTAATTCTTGGCAAAGCCATCTACTGCAGTACACTTTGTTATGGAAGGACCATTTGGATGTCCAAAGTGGCTTGGAAGGCTCTGGATTAGGAATAATTGCAATAGGAACCCACATCCCTACAAAACCAAATTTCTCCTCAATACCCTGCCTGTTCTGAATAATCCACTCTTCACTGTCCAATATGGGAATCACTAGCCAAATATGCCCCTTTAAATTAGTTATAATGAAAAATCTAGTTCATCATTGATACTAGACATATTTTAATTGCTTAAAAACCACAAGTGCCTAAACTCACTCTTCTCAATCTGATTCCTACCAATCCCGACCTGTTGGACAGAGTAGAAGGGTATGAGATTATAAATCTTAATGGGACTTGACAGTCTCACCTTTTTTACTTGCAAAACTGGGTTTGAACTGGTGACCTTGCAGTTAACAGTCCAATGCCTTTCACGGGGCTGCCATTAAACCACCCAGATATAAAATATTTTCATCATAGATAAAGTTCTATTGGGCTACATATGAATATTTTCACATTGCATATATACTTATATGATGCATAACTATCATGGCAAATATGCTTTTGTTGATAGTTCATAAAGAGTTGTGATATAATCTCAATGTATTGAAGATCAGCTATGGTGTTTTGAACTTCTCTTAATGGGAAGAATGCTTTTTTTATTTTTTTTTTTTAAGGCATCACTGCCCTGGTAGTGGGACTAGGAGGCCCAGCCTTTGCTCTTATGAGCGGGAATTGAACCTCCGTCCCAGTGGGCCGCAGTCCCGCACACAACCACTACGCCACCGGGGCTCAGCCCAAGAATGCTTTTTTTGAATGAGATACATAAGAATTATCTAGGGGACCATTATTTTATAGGTATAGAATGAGTCAGTTTTTAATTGATGGAACATTAGAATGCATAACCCTAAAATTAGAAAACCTGCCAGACTTTAGAAATCCTTTAGCTGACATGATTTTGGAAGAAATCTCTATGAAAATCATGCGCTCCTTCATAAAAGATTCACTACTTGATAAGGAAATCTATTGCATCATTACATTGCTCTCCCTTATACGTCATTCAAGTCTCCTCTCAAGCATTGATTTTAGTGGTTGTTCTTGTTAGATACTGTCTCTTCTGTTTGGACTCGTAGTAAACCAATTTTACTTATTGATGAAGAATCATTGATCACCTCCCACAGGGTAGACATTATATATGTAGACCCTTATGTATAGAGAACTGCCATGGTCCATTGTAAACTGTTTGCCAATTTAGCAATCTTTCATAGATTAGATAGCAAATCCAAGCCTCGATATCCCTTTTACATAAGGGCTATAAATAATAGTATCTACTGTAGTGGTTTCATATGGGGTTAAAATGAAAAAAAGAAAGAAAAGCTGTGAAACCCTTTGCCTAATGATATATAAGTATTAGTCTTTCATATTGAAAGAATATGGATTCAAATATCTAATATCATAATAAAAAAGAGATGCTATGCTTTATTTAGGGTAGAGAGTAAAAAGCATTTTGTCCTTGATTTTACCATATATTTTTGGTCCACAGGAAAAACTCTTGCTAGCTTAACCGTGGATGGGGAATCTATCTATTGGATCGTCACAACAAAGGACAACTGGCAGATTTATCAGGCAAAGAAACGCCTAGGGGCCACGCCCTCCCAGGTGAAGGCCCTGAGGAGTCAGCATATCTTGGTGTACAGTCCAGTGATGCAGCCTTTCCCAGGTAACACGGCCCTATGTACGTCAGCATGCTCCTTTCACTGAAGGGTGAAACAATCTTACCGTGGGCCTGACTCCTCCTTTTGATCCCCTCTCTCCCGCTGTGATCGCTGAACGTGTGTGTGTGTGTGTGTGTGTGTGTGTGTGTATACCCGGCTTCGCCACTGAGGAAAACTCCACCTTCTATTACCACTCGTCCTCTTTCTCTTCTCAGTCTGATCCTTTCCTTTTCTTTCCATTTCTTCTTTGTTGTATTTTAGTGTAAAATTCTGCTCTTTTTTTCAAGGTCAAGACCCATTTCTGTTTAGTTATTATACATTTGTTTTTTTAGGAAAGTCTTTCATTGTGATCTAGGAGAGGGTTTACAGCGAGGGTTTCCATTGAACAATGTATACCCGTTTGTTTTATCAACTGAGCTGCTTTCTGCCAGTGCTGCCCGTATCCGTTCCTCCTTCTTTCTTAACCCTCTGACCCCAGTGGGCTGTTCTGTTGGTCTTAAATGGCTGATTATTTGAACATGGGGTGTGTTATGGTTCAGATCCAAAGGATGACTGAGAGGGTCAGTGCCTTGGAGCGATCTCCCTAGACTCCTGTCTCTTATGATTTTGAGTTCTACTCCACATTTTTCTTCTACTCTACATAGGACAGAAGTTCTCAACCTGCCGGTCTCGACCCTCATGAGGGTCCAACGACCTTGTCACAGGGGTCGCCTAAGACCAGCGGAAAACACGCATCTCTGATGGTCTTAGGAACTGAGACACCGCTCTTCAATCCGTCTCCAGGTGACTCGGCCCACATGCAGATACACCCACAAACATGTACATGGTGTGAAGCCTGTAAGGCAGGCATGCTATACCATGCTTCAAGACAAACTTTCATTAGAAATAAATATTTCACAATATATAACTACATCTTGTTTTTGTGATTCATCACTATGCTTTAACTTTGTTCCATGTGCAACAATGAAAAGACATCCTGCATATCAGCTCTTTACAGGATGATTCATAACAGTAGCAAAATGACAGTTATGAAGTAGAAATGAAATAATTTATGGATGGGGTCACCACAACCTGAGGAAGTGTATTAGAGGGTCACTGCATTAGGAAGGAAGGTTGCAACCCACTGTCCAAGGACCTGCTCACATGATCCTTTCAGAACAGTCTGCAGTGGTAGTCAGGCATCCGCCGAGTTGTCCGGTGTCAGGTTGTGGAGACTGCTGTCGGTGTGGTCCATTGGTCTGATGGGCTAATTGACTCCATGTGTTTTTGACTTCTTAGACCTCTTCTCCTCTAAATAGGGACAGACCAAGATTAGCATCGTAGAGAGCGGCTTACCCAAGAGACCATTCACCAAAGTAAGATGTGCTTGTGAATTATATCTGTCCATTGATTTTGTGCCCAAAGTTAGGGGCCTACGACTCCAGGCCAACAACTCATTCCTTCAAACTGTTTGGTTATTTCTAAGATATTTTTCGAACTTTGTCTCCTGTTGGCTCCATGGCGTTTGTGGTTTCAGCAGAAGATATACAAATATCCGCTGTCAAACCGGTATCCGTACATGGATATACGCTCCTCTCCGTCCCCCCTCTCACCTTTGTTTGTTTGTTATGTTTTGTTTGTTTTTTGGGCATCACTGCTCTCTGGTGGTGGGAGTAGGAGGCCTAGCCCCACTGCTGGAAATGAACTTCCATCCCAGTGGGCGGCAGTCCCGCGCACAACCACTACACCACCGGGGCTCAGCCCCTCTCTCACCTTTTTAGCCAGCGTATCTGCTCACGCATATGTGGTGTAGACCACCACCATTACAGGGCTGTAGATAATACTTGCTTCTGTTGCTTTTAACTCTTCCAGAACTCCCAGTGTCTTCCCTGCCGGCACCATTTGCCCCTTAACTTCCTTCATATTTCATATTGCCTTCTCCGTCACCCAAGTGAACACTGGTGTGTCCTCTAGCCTGTGACTCGCCCTCCCTCCTTTTCCTGCCCCCTCCTGGTAACCATTATGGAATATTTCCTTTGTTATAAAAACCTTTGCTCCACTCTCTGTCTTTGTGGTCTCACACACCAGTTCTTAACCAATCAGAATGTTGAAGTTTGCAATATTTCCTTTCATTAGTGCCTTTATCTTATTTTCGGATATGTCATTAATGAGATTTTAAATTGTTGTGACAATTACTCATGTTCCTCATAACCCTTGTGGAATCTTTAGGGATACTTGCATGATGTTATAGCATGTGTGTCATTGTTTTTTAAGTTTGAAATATAAAAATTCAAGAAATATTGTAAAGCCTCCTTGGGGGCATTCAAACCTCAAGTGGTTCCGAGTTCTTCCCCAAGCTATCTCAGCCACTCAGGAACTGATGCCCTTCTTAACGAAGTGCACCTCTCCTTGGTGCACTTGGACCCAATGAATGAGATAAACTCCCTGGGCTCAAATATATTCTGCTTTAAAACATATAAATAAAAAACCAGTGGAAGAATGTATAAAGAAGGTTAGCGTGTGTTTTTGTAAAATAATTTTACACATTGAGAAAATAGTTAGAAAATTAAAGTCTAGGTAGTACCTATTTGAAGTTGAGAACATCATACATACACGCGTCTGAAATAAAAGTTCTAAAGAGAGCATGAATTTTTATGAACAAGAACTAATTTAAAAGTACAATCATTGTTTTCTTCAAATAAAAGTTCCTTTTTGTTATAGCTGGGCCCATCATTAAGAGTTCTTCGAGCTCCATCTACTGGAAATTTAAAGAAATTGCTAGTTATTTTCCTCATTTTTCCAGAGGCATTATTATCTTCAAAATGTTATATTATCCTGAACAATGTTTCCATCATCTAGATAAACTATCCTACTTAAAAAATTAGAAGGAGATGACAACATTGGCATTGACATTTGAATTGGACAATTTTCTGGCTGCGGCACCCTTCCCATCAGTGTAGACCAGATACTAACTGAATATTGTTGGATAATTATTTACTGGCTGAGAGTAGCTATACCTGGAGGATAAGGGAAAAGTGGGGAGGGGGGAGGAGAACTGATCACAATGATCCACATATAACTCACTCCCTGGGGGACAGAGCACAGAAAGTGGATGAAGAAAGACAGTGGTCAGTGTAAGACATGAAAAATAATTTGTAAATTATCAAGGGTTGATGAGGGAGGGAGGGAGGGAGGAAATTAGGAGCTGATACCAAGGGCTCAAGTAGGAAGAAAATGTTTTGAGAATGATGATGGCAACAAATGTACAAATGTGCTTCACACAATGAATGGATGTCTGGATTGTGATGAGTTATATGAGACCCCAATAAAATGATTGGAAAAAAAGAACTACCTTTCCAAAATATTTTGTACTAGTTCTTGTCAGCAAAAATTATAATTTATTTTTAGCACTGGCTATTTTCTGTAGTGCTAAATACATGTTTTTCATATCTCATACATCTGTATGTACAAATTTAGTATGTTTTCTTGTTATTGTAGATAAAGCATTTCTCTCTCTAACTACCTTCATTGAGGAACCAACTATAGTTAACATCACCAACACCACCCTCACCATCAGATTACCAGCAGCTGAAACCAACCTCACCTGGTATGGCATCACCAGCCCTACACCAACGTACCTGGTCTGTTACAGAGAAGTCAGTGATTGGAAAAACAGCTCCAACCAGAAAGACAGGATGCTGGTAAGATTGGTACTAGATTTTTTTGGTCTTTTATAAGATGCCCCTTTCTTTAAAAAAAAAAAAAGATTTCTTAGTCACAGCAAAATATTTCCTACATACTTAAAAATGGACTGTCCCACAAAAATTTAAAGATAATGATTTATGGGGAAATTAGATACCCAAAATGAGGGAATAAAGGCACAAGGTGGTTGGCTTACAAACTCTCATAGGTGGGAGAATGTATATTCATAGGATTATAGGATCAAGGTGTAGATATTATGTAACTGCCACTGTAAGGCAAAGGATATATTTTGTTTTGTTCACTTATAGAATGTTATTTTTAAATGATGGTGACACATGTTGAATTGTATGCATTTTTGTTTTATCCTGTTAGGTATAGATATGACTTTATTGTTTACTTGAAAATTACATATGGTTACAGAGTTATGTGAAAGTGTGAAATCAACAAGGGGTGGTCTGTGGTGGTCATGTGCTTATGTTAATTTCATGATTGAGATATAGGGGTGGAGTCTAGGCTGTTATTCTGGAGATAACCATTGAGTAGCCAATTAGGTCTCGATGTGGGCATGGCTTTCTCCTGAGACTTCTGGGAAATCTTGCGATATTTCCCTCATGGAGATGAAAAGCTATCTCTCCAGTTGTTGGGAGTTAGTCTCAGAGATAATAAATTACGGACAAGACGTCAGGGTCTGAGGAGTTGAAGTAGTCAGAGGAGAAGTTACACAGTCTTACCCTGATGGAACCAGACCGTTGAAGCTGGTGAAGTCACATGGAGAGCCCTGCCAATGCTGAGATGCCTCTGCCACCACTGGATGCTGTTGATGGACTGTGAGCCCTGGAAGCGAGGAGCATTGGGGAGATCCTTGCTGGCGCCAGAATTCTGCACCCACTGGCCTGTAACTTCGTGAGTTGGAAGGAGACATTATAGACTGGTACCGGGCACATGGGCTAATATCAGATTCATGACTTTGAACTGCACTGGGTTGGGATGCTTTCTAAATGTCCTATTCTTCTTGTGTATAAACCATACCCTTATATCCATATGCGGGTCTATGAATTTGTTTCTCTAGTCTACCTGGACTAACACAATGGGACCACAATTTGTTCCACCATTTGTCTGCCAGCTTGCCATACGGTGGTGGCCTGTGTCTGTGATGCTGAAGGCTATGTCACTGGTATGAGAAATACCAGCAGGGTCACCCAAATGGAACAGGTTTTAGCAGAGCTATCAGACTGAGAACAGAGGAATTGACCCCTGAAAACCCTGTAGTTACCATAGACATATGGTAAGTCAGTGAAAACCTAATAAACAGTAGTGGGACATTGTCAGACAGTGCCAGAAGATGAGGCGCTTCAGGAGAGAGGGCACTCAGAAGAGGATTGAGAAGAGCTGCCTTCTCAATGCAGAGTTCCTGTAATAACACTGATGGAGTGAGTAAAGGCTGGGGACTTAAAGCCCTCAGGACCTTCTTTTACTTGTGGCTCATGACTCAAAATAAGAAGACACTGTTGCAAATGTTAATTAATTATCAGAACTTGAAATGAAGCAAGTATGAATTTAGGAAACCTGGAAGTCATAAAAAATCCGCTGGAATGCTTAAAAACCAATATTTTATGCTTCAGTGGGCTGAAATGAGTATTCACCATTTTGAATCAGAAAATCATAGGATTAACTGTGCTAGAAAAGACCCAATTAAAAGGCATGGCATTTCAGCTGAGCCCTGGTGGCGTAGTGGTTGTGTGCGGGACTGTGGCCCACTGGGACGGAGGTTAAATTCCAGCAGTGGGGCTGGGCCTCCTACTCCCACCACCGGAGAGCAGTGATGCCCCCCCCCCCAAAAAAAAGGCATGGCATTTCATTTATTGTCAAAAAGGACATTTCAAGGTCTATTTTTAAGTACAATGCTGTTTATGACAGGATAATGTCTATCAGTCAATGCAACTATCATTCAAATTTGTGCAACCACCACAAAAGCTGGTGATGCAGAAACTGAAATGACTTCAAATGACTTCAGTTAGAAATTGATCAAACATACAATTGAGATTCATTGACAATTAGTGGCCATTGGCATGCAAAAGTTGAAACAAGGAGGAAGGGAAAGTTGTTAGAGAGTAGAGTCTGGGTGAAAGAAATGAAACTGGAGATCACATCACAGAGCTTTGCAAGACTAACAACTTGTCCATAGCAAATACCTTTTTGAACATCAGAAAAGGTGACTATCTATGTGGAGATCTTCAGGTGCAATATCTCTAAATCAAATTAATTTCATCCATGGGAAGAGATAATGGGACAGTTCAATATCAGCAGGGGAACAGACCATCAATTTCTCATTTGTAAATTCAGGTTAAAGCTGAAGAAAATTCAAATAAGTCCACAAGAGCCAAAATACAACCTTGAGTATATCCCACATGAATTTGGAGAACATTTCAAGAACAGGTTGTATACATTTAGCAGCAATGACAAGGAGGCATGATGAGCTCTGTGATGACTTCAAAAACAGCATATGTGACAAAAGCAAAAGTTCACTAAAAAGATAAGAAAAAAAGAAAGAAAAGATCAGCAGAACAATAGAAGAAACTCTGAAACTTACTCTTGACTCTAGAATATTAAGGCATATAAAAGAAATGATGACTTCAAAGAGCTGAACATTAATTATCAATGGATATGTTGAGAAGACGTAGTCAATCGAACAGTATGATAAAATGTGCAAAGACCTAGTGTCAGAAATCCAAGAAGGAAAAACATGCTCAGCATATTTTAAATTGAAAAAATTGAAGAAGATATTCAAACTTCATGTTACAATTTTGAAAGATTCCATGGGCAGATACTGAGTGATGCAGGGAGCATCAAAAGATATTACTGAATCAAAAGAAAACCAATCGACATTCAAATCGTCTTAAGAAGAATGGGAATTCCTGCACACCTCATTATGTTCACGCAAAATCTGTACATGGATCAAGAGGCAGTTGTGGGAAAAGAACAAAGGCATGCTCCATGGTTTAAAATCATGAAAGGTGTGCATCAGGGTCGTCACTTTCCACAATACTTATGCCATTGGTATACTGAGTAGATTAGTAGGCAAGCTGGATTATATGGAGAAGAATGCGGCATCAGGACTGGAAGAAGGCTGATTAACCACCTGAAATATGCAGAGGACACAACCTGCTTGTTGAATGTGAGGAACGTGAAGCACTTGCATGTCAAGGATTACAGCTCTCCGTGTGGATTACAACTCAGCGAAAAGAAAACCCAAATCCTCACAACTGGACCAATAGGCAGCATCATAATAAATGGAGATAAGCTTGCACAGTTATTAAGGATTTTGTCTTGCTTGATCAATCAGCATTGCTCATAACAGAAGTCAAGAGTTCAATTTTCATTTCCATCAGCAAATGAAGCATTTTCATCAGCAAATCAGCTGCACCAGACCTCTTAAAATGTTGAAAAGCGAGCATGTTACTTTGAGGACTAAGCTGCGCCTGACCCAAGCCATGGCATTTTTAATCGCTTCATATGCATGTGAAAGTTGGATATTTAATTAGAAAGACTAACAAAAGAATCAATGTATTTCAGCTAGTGTTGGCAAACAATATTGAAAGTACCATAGACTGCCAAAAGAACAAGCAAATCTGTTTTGGAAGACATACAACCAGAATGCTCCTTAGTGGCAAGGATAGGAAGACATTTGGGCATGTTATCAGGAGGGCCGACTCCTTGGAGGAGAACATCTTGATAAAGAAGAGGGGCAGTGAAAAGAGGAAGTCCCTTGACAGGATGGATGATCACTGTGGCTGCAAAAGTAGGTTCAAACCTAAGAGTTACCGGGAGAATTTTCTGGAACCAGAAGATTTTTAAAAATTGTTGTACATAGGGTCACTATGAATTAGAACTGACAGCAATGTCTATGTGTAGTGATTCTCAACCTTTCTAAAGCTGTGACGTTTTAGTGTAGTTTCTCATGTTGTCCTGACCCCCATCCATAAAATTATCTTTGTTGCTACTTCATAACTGTCATTTTGCTACTTTTACAAATCAAGTGACCTTCAAAGAAGTTGCAGCGACCCACAGGTTGAGAACTGCTATAAAGGATTACTCTATGCCTCATAGAAATGATTGATAAAGTTTTCTATTGTAAAAATGTTTATGATGTCTCTAATATGAACCAGAGGCATATAAAAACCATTAATATGTGAGTGGGTTTTTGGTTCATACTAAATTGTAGTCCTAATCTAAGAATACTTAGTTCTGCTGTCATGGTTCTAGGCAATATTTGCCTTCAAAAACAGATCCCTGAAGATGTGGGTGCTATAGCAACTGTGGTGAAGAAAGAAGATGGTGCCCAGTTATCAGAAAGAATAGCATATAGAATCCTAATGGCTTATATTAAAACAGCAGCCACCTGGGTGAGGTGTCAACTAAGGTCACGTGGAAGAAGCACCAGCCTGTGAGCACCAAGGATTATGAATAACAAAATCCAGATCTGAAGGAGGAATTGGTATCAGAGCTTAAATTGTGAACACCTGGTTACAGAAGGATATGTATCACAATGGGGGGAGGGCAGAATTCATTTTTAGGATCCCCATATAGATTAAACCTCTGGTGAATTCCCTGTAGGGTTGTGAATAATCTTGTATCAAAGTCTTGCTACACGCCTTACATTGTCAAGTTGATTATGGCTGATGTAGTTAGGTTAAAATGTAACACCTTATCATTTGATCTCACTTTTGAAATAGCTCAAAGTTATTTCATTTTATAATATTTTCTGCCTTTCAATTGAGAGCCTTCTCTTTTGATTTGTCATTGTTGATTTGTTTCCAATGTGTATGGAATCCAGGATAGATAAATGTGTGGAGAGAGTAACTGGGTTAATAATGGCCCGGGGGCTTGGCAGGGGATCTGGAGGGGAAATGAGGACTCAACAACAATAAGTATGATAAATAATAAACTCTTGTGAACTTGATTGTGGTGATGATTGCACAACTCTTCTGAATATGATACAGCTCTAATATTGAATGATATGTGAATTATATGTCAACAAAACTATTAAAGGTAAAAGAAATCATATTAACTCAGACCATTTGGTGCATTGACCAAGTGAGGGTTTCCCAAGTCCCTTTTCTCAATTATTTAATTATCTCCAGAAAGTAATAGCAGCTAGCTTTTTGAGCTATCCAACAAGGGTAAAAAAATGAATTAAACAGAGATGACATCATCATACCGTCTCCTTTACAGAACTTATCTAATGTAAAAAGTGTATATAAATAAAACATATAAAATTGCTATGTTTTTATGTATTATTTCCTATTATTGAAAAATCTTCTGCTCAGTCCCATTGGTTGGCTATGAGCTAGAATCAACTTGATAACAATGGGTTTGATTGCTTGGTTTTGGGATGTCTATTTTTATTCACTATAGTTCTCTTGCACCTAGCACAATTCAATTCTTGGATTTTTTTAGGCATTCCCTACATAATTCTTGAATGAATGGATGAATTGACACAATTTATTTTATCATTGACATTTGTGTTTCAGTTGCCCCAGTGAAGGAATCATATACCGCATATACTCGTGTATAAGCTGAATCTTTGAGCACATTTTAAAATGCAGTTTTTGTGATAAAATGAGATGCTTCCACTGATATTTGCGTCAGTTTATACTCTAGTATGTATGGTATACCCATGGTTTTATATGCTGCTTGACCTTAACCAACGCAAAGGTGTAATTTCCTGACATCTATTGGATTTTAAGAACTATGTGATTTTCTAAAAAGTACACGTAATTTTTTGTTGCTTTATTTACATTAATCTTTCTTTATGTATTTTTAAGAAAAGTTATTTCAGAGATTGACCAGGTCATTTCGGTTAACAAGATTCATTTTGGGACATTGGACATTGCTCTAATTTGCCCTACTTTATTTTCTTCAGTTTGATTATTGGAGATAGCGGAAACTATACACTTTTATAGATTTATAGCATCAGGAAATCTCACATAACATCACCATCAGTATGAATTGGCTTGGTCGCCACCAATAGGGGTTTTGTTTAAGGCAGTGAATCTCAACTTTTACTGTTCATTGGAACTTTAAAAATCTCTGGGCCCCAGATTTTATTCCAGAACAATTAAACAAGAATCTCTGGGGATGCACCCAAGCATAAGTATTTTCTAACTTCCTAGCTATTTTCAAGTACAAGAAAAGATGACAGCTATTGGTGTAAGGAATTGTTTTACATTCTTAAACTTTATTTCTAAGACTTAATAGATAAAGTATTATGGAATTATTATCAAACTCACTTATGTTTCACATCTCTGTAATGTTAGCTTTCTAAATTTCTAATGCAATGCTATTGAAATAGCATTTCCTTTTATAGGAATTAAGCAAGGAAGTGAGTTATAACATAAAAGTGACTAAGGATCACCAATCATTTGAGATATTTTTTGATTAGAGATAGATAAAGAAACTCAAGCCTAGGTAGATTGAAAGATTGAACATTGTTATTCATAATCCAGAATCCCCCCCACTCAAAAGATCAGCCTTTTGATCTTTTTTCCCCAATTAAATAATTTCTTTCCACTTGTGCAAAGACTATGAATATTACTGATTTTTAAAAACTTGATTACAGGAATTCCAGGAGCATATAGCCCTGATTGAAGCATTGCAGCCCTTTTCAACATATATGATACAGATAGCTGTCAAGAACTATTATTCTTTGGAACAATTACCCCTGGGAAAAGAGATCTGGGGAAAAACTAACAGTGGAGGTGAGTTGATGTGAGTTTCTAAAGTGAGTGTGTGTGTGTGTGTAATATGCATTGCATATGTTTATATTTGATTTTTTTCCTGAATACGAAAAGGTCTCTATTATATGAGTTTTTAAAATTTAATAGGAAAAGCATATTTATAGGGAAATATTTTGATCACCTAACTCTGGTTTTAACCCCTGACAATGGTGAACAATATTCCTTCATAATGAAAAGCAAGCAAGGAGTGAAACATCAAAGCAACATTGTTTGCCCTGGAAACACAGTCTTTGCTTTGCCACACAGTGTCACCCTCGTCCCATGTATTTTACGGTCTCCATTTGTGATGAATGGAGGCCCGGAGGCTCAACAGTCAAGTGCTCAGCTGCTACGTGGACAGTGGGTGGTTCAAATCCACCAGCAGCTCTTCAGCAGAGGGATGAGGCCAACTGCTTCAGTAAAGATGATAGCCTGGGGAACGTTGTGGGCTGTTCTGCTCTGTCTTATGGTGTCACTGTGAATTGGAACACCTTTGAAGGCAGCTAATTTCATTTCCTCCTTATGTATTGAGAGTTGGAAAAGCAAGTGTTTCCCTATGGGAATTTCAAAGGCCATTGAAATGTAAAGTAATAAAACGCCTTAAAGAAAAACAGGTCTAGAATCTAAAAAGATGCTGGAGGCGGAATGATGAGATCATGCCCTTTCTTTTCGAGGTCTCTGAGGCACTCGCCAGAATTGGGCTGCTCATGATCTACCATCTTCAGCTCCAACTTTGGACTGGAATCAGAGAAGGATTTAGTCATTCGGCAGATGTAAATAGGAACCTTTCAGGCAGCCTAGTATCATACTCTTATTTAAGCTTCTGACTTTCATTCTGCTCTCGTGGCATGAATATTCCACAAGGAAGACCTTGTTTCTTCTGTCCAGCTTGCAGTGCTGTTTCAACATCCACTGTCTCTCATTACTATTCATTTCAGTACCAGAAGCAGTGCGACTGGTTAACATAACGGTGAGGTCAGACACCAGCCTGACCGTAACCTGGGGAGAATCTCTCAAGCCGAATGGACCTAAAGAGTCAGTCCGTTATCAGCTGGCCATTTCACACCTACCCCTTATTCCTGAAACTCCTTTAAGAAAAAGTGAGTTTCCTGGCGGAAGACTTACTTTCCTTGTAACGGATCTCTCTGGTGGAAAACACTATGTATTAAAGGTACAGTGAGCATATTGGGCACGTTCTATTGCCATTCTTAAGCACATATTTCTGAAAAGGCTAAGCAATTGCTTCCTTTTACAAGGTGTTGGCCTGCCACCACGAGGAAATGTGGTGTGCAGAGAGCCACTCTGTCACTGTTGAGACATTTGATGCACCAGAGAAACCTCGTGCCCTGCGTCCAGAAAACACAAGCTTGCAGTTAGCCTGGACCGCTCCATCTAATGTTAATCTCACCAGATTTTGGCTTGAACTCCAGCAGGTAAGACTCGCCATACACGTTTTTGTGCAAGTCTTTGTTTTACCATGTGCAAGACATTGAAGAACCTTTTTCATATGTGGATAGCATTCTCTTGCCTAAACATGAATTTATTTATAGCATTTATTGATACAGATTTGGTACATTGAAGTTATAAGTTATACAAACTAACTTTTTATGCACAGGTCTTTTCCATAGAGAGATTAATTTTCATTTCCACTTAAGATTGGGATAAAACTGTCATTGGTTTTTATTTTCTTAAAAGTCCAGTAGAATTGCATTTTTCTCAGTTGTCTGGGAGAATTCCTACCGGGACCAAATCATTCTGGATACGATCTTTGACACATCAGGATCTTTGGAATAATTTGAAAATTGTTATCATTTGAAAATCCTTCTATGGCAGCCTTCAACCCAGCACTTGTTGACCGCTGACAAATGATCTCTCAAATCCTCTTGGGAGCTATTGGTTTACTTGAGGCAGCTCTTCCAGTTGGTGGTCTTTCCAGGACATTCATTGCTGCAATGAGACTATTTCTGTCCACTTTCATCAGCCATAAATGTTCTTATCTTTTAACCCCCTTGGTCAAGCATCTCTGTAGCACTGGATGACCTCTGGGTGGTTTGGAATGTCGACAAACCTTGGCTATTCTTTTAAGGTGATTTCTATACTGATGACCAAAAAGCAAGACCAAAAGGCTGGTATTTTAAAGCCAGGAGTCAAGCAAGCAAACCATAAATATGTCGCTCTTCTCTCCCAGCTCTCTCTTTTTCTCTCAAAGATAGTTCAGATTAAATATTATGAATTCAATGCACCTGTTTCATTCAACTACAGTCTCAGGTGGAGACTGATATATTCATCAGTTGAAGGTAAGCAACATCCTTGACATTGGCATTTCATTTCTTCTGCTCTATTATTCCCTTTCTTTTGGAAACACAGTGGTCTGCTTCTTGAGAATCATTCCTAGTTGACAAGAAAACCACTATCAAGTGATAGAGTGAATTTCCAAGTGAAAGACTCTGGACTGTCGGCTGAGAAATGATATGCTTTCCA
Source organism: Nesogale talazaci (assembly GCA_004026705.1). Classification (NCBI taxonomy): domain Eukaryota; kingdom Metazoa; phylum Chordata; class Mammalia; order Afrosoricida; family Tenrecidae; genus Nesogale; species Nesogale talazaci. The sequence continues at coordinate 37,318 of PVJH01005491.1, forward strand.
ATATAAAGTGTTCGCCAATGAAATGTCTTGACTTTGATGGATGTCAAATGGAAAAGACGATGTAAAGTTTATTTATGGAAACTGATGTTCAAAGGAAACTACACTAAGGAAATCATACCAGGAAACTTGGACAAAACATCTTATCTTTGACCTTTCCTATTTGTATATTAAATAAAAACAACAGCAACCTTTTACAAATTGTGATATTAAGATCCCCGAGCACATATTTTCCTTAGGAATATCACAAAGACAGACGATTAAGTGAGTCAGGATTAAACAAAAATGAAAATAAAGACTCACTGCCATTGAGTTAGTACTGATTCACAGCAGCCCTGCCCCTGTGGCTTTCTGAGACATTTACAGGATAAGAAGTCCTGCCTTTCTTCCACTGAGGTGCTCGTGATTTTGAACTATAGTCCAATGAGTAAGGAAGAAAGATGAGGCTGTCTGCTGCTGTAAAGATTTAATTTCAAATGCCCCCAGGAGCAGCCCTAGAATCGCTGTGAGCTGCAAATGACTCTACACTGTCATATAGAATCACTGTAAGTTGCAAATGGCTTGTTGAGTAGCTGAAAATCAAGCAGTCAGGATGAGTGCATGTATTAGGCAGGTTCTCTATAAAAACAAAACCAGGACACTTATGATTATATATATGTGTATATATATATATATATGGATAGATTTATACAGCATGAAGGACTGTAATAGCTAATTAGTCCACACAGCAGTACAGCAGGGTTAGCTCAACTCACATCTGTGGAGCAGTTAATATACTGGAAGTCCTTCAACTCACGAGAGGTGCCAGGTCCCAAGTCAAGGAAGCAGACAGTGGAGTCTTCCCATGGGCAATGCAAGCAGAGTCCACTCACAGGTAGCAAACAGTAGGGCAGGTCGCCAACAATCAGTAGCTCTGGAGTTTAGGGAAGCAGGCCCAAATGGGATATCAAACTCAAGCAACACAAGACGACAGTATCCACCAGCCTCAAGCTGAAGTGGTGTACACACAAGCAGTGTGACAAAGTAGGTCCTGAAGGAACCTCAAGCTCTAGTGTCAGGATCTATGGGTTGACTGTCCCACAGGTAGCAAAGCTCACACGTTGAGACGGAGAACTAGCTAATGCAGCCACGTGCTGGCCTAATCACCAGAGAACCAGAGAGAGAGGGGCTGAGCTTTCTAAGTCATTTATTTTTTTTGCTCTCCAATGAAGCAGTGATCTGATTAATTCCACATGTTCCTATTGGCCATATTGGTACAATAAGCCTGCCTCTCACAATTCAGTTCCAAGTCTGACATGTGGAAGGCCATATAATCTCTGGAGTTCCACCAGGGTCTATTCAACCAGGAAACCTGGACTTTTATTTGTTTTTAAATTCTGAGTTGGGTTCCATAGTTTTCTTCCACTCTAACCTGGCCTTCTAATGAGATCTCTTAGAGTGGTAGCCAGGCACCATCTAATTCTTCACATTTTGACCTGACATTTGTGCGGTTCATTAGTCTATTGGACTAATGGAACTGGTCTTTATTCCAGGTCGGGAAAGACAAATAGGTGTACCTTAGATGACTGCTCACAAACTTTTAAGATCCCAATCACTAATCACCAAAGCAGGATGTAGAATACCATCTTTGTGGATTTTGCTTTGTCCATTGACCTTTGTGGCATCAGGCCCAGTGATTCATGTGCTCAAGGTATTAGGTTATGTTTAAATGTTTTCATCACTTTGCCTCTGTTTAATTCATCACATTCATGAATATAGTTGTAGGACAGGAATACATATGCAGAAACCTATATATGTCATGGGCATATTCTGATTCTCATTTTCACACTTATTCAGCTTGCCTGTCTATCTACACATACACTTATTGATTATTGTTATTGCAGGATTCTATGTATGGTAGTATTTGTTTCTATTGGGCTCTTGTATTTCTCTTAGTGTCGTCCTCTGTCTATCAGTTTTTGATGACCTCCCAGTCTTCCCCTTCACCTACGTTAATATATCTACCTTGGGGATAGTTATAGATTCTCCCTTCTCTTCCAACCTTCTAACCATCAATGAATATATCTTCTTGTGTGGAAAACTTTTCTTGACTTTGGATAATAGTAGTCTCCTCTAATTTTTTTTGTGTGTGATAGTCTTACTTTTCTCAGATAATGAACTCTGGATACATCCATTTTACGAGGTGTTTTGTAGCTTCCTTGTTATTCATTAACATTGTTTAGTATTTTACCATGGGTATCTATCATACGGGGTTTCTCCATTCTTCTGTTGATGGACATTCTTCTGTTGATGGTTGTTTCCTTTTTTTTAGATATCAAAGTTTATTAGTGGTTAGTAGTGTCAGTGCAGAGAGAGTGGAAGTGGAGGGTAGGGATGATGAAAAAACTACCTGGATCATGGATAGGTATGCTATCAAATAGATTTTTGTAATTGCTGCAATAAGGATAAAACCTGTAAATAATGACCAGGTTAAAATTGTTGAAAGATATACAAAGAAGTTTCAAAAGGTTTGTGGGAAACTTCCATTCTTTTTAGTTTTGAAGTCATCACTGGGGCTATTTCTTGCTGCCGACTTGTTTGCTGGCCTTCTCTGCCACCTGGACGACCAGGTCCAGGGCCTTCTTGAAAGCTTTGGGCTGAAGAAGAGTCCCTGGGAGATGGCACCACTGTGCAGACACATGGAGGGGGCTTAGGAGAGACCTGCACAGCGACAAATCGGGAACTCGGACTTCCAAAGCCTCAGTCTGGGACCTCCCTTTCTCCAACTAGCATGCTCTCCAGAGACCCCAACCAACCCAGAAAGGAGGATGGGACCAGCCTCAGGGACACCCTCCCCCAAAAACACGCCAGGAGCGGCCCAGGGAGGGGAGGGGGAGAAGGGGAGCGCAAGCCAGGCTGCCCTGTGCACCAGGGTCCCCCAAACTGCTCACCACTGGTTGTTTCCTTTTTAAAGCTATTGTGAATACACTGTGATGAGCATGGGTGTACAAATGTCTATTCACTTTAAGAAGGTTTTGTTGGAGAAATAATTCTAATCAATATTTTTTCCTAGTGGAAATACAACGAGTTTTACCATGTGAAAGTTTCATGTAGCCGAGGTCCTGCATATGTCTGTAACATCACAGATCTACAACCTTATACTTCTTATAATGTTCGAGTCGTGGTGATCTACATAACAGGAGAAAATAGCACCTCTCTTCCAGAAAGTTTTAAGACAAAAGGTGAGTGCTCCAGTATTCAGCATGGAGAAAATTCATTTCTAAGTTTCTTTTCTCACTCTATATTTCGCCAACCATAGAAGTCGAAGCTTGCCTGAAAGGAGAGTACTTAAAATAATTGTTTCCAGGATTTGAGTGAAGAAACTAGAAAGAGCAAGAAGTCCATATAGACAGTCTCTTCTGAGATAACGTTGGCCCAGACTTCTAGGATTCCAACATGAGCAAGACGTTTTGTTTTGGTTTGCACTATAACTTCCTAGCGTGCTAAGACATTCTACAGTGGTAATGGAATGATAACAGTGTTGCCAAAAGAAACCCATTGCCTTCTAGTTGATTCCAATTCATAGAGTTCCCTAGGTTCTAAATCTCCATGGAAACAGGCTACCACATATGGATCCTGTGGCATAGTTGGTAGATTTGAACCACTGACTTCTTTGTCTGTAGTCAAGGACTGTAACCATGTGCAACCCGGACTCCCTGCAAACAGCGTTGTTGTTGGGGGCCATGGAGGTGGTTAAAACTCATAGCGCCTCTGTGTAACAGAATGAAGCACTGACTGGCCCTGTGCCCTCCTCCCATAGTCATCCTTGAGCCTATTGCTGCAGCCACAGTTAATGTACCAGGGCTGGTGTCTCCTGAACACATGCCCAAAGGATCTGTGGAGTGCCAAACATTTACTTAACAACAAAACGAAACAAAATAGTTGCCTCCATTGAGTTGATTCTGACTCATTGAGGTCCTACATAGGACTTAGAAGGCTGTAAGTCTTAACTGGAGGAGATAGCCTCATTTGTCTCCAATGGAGGGACTAGGGTGTTCAAACCACCAACTTTGCAGTTAGAAGTCCAATGCTTACTCAAAAGCACCAGCTCTCCATGAATCTGGGAGTTACTAAAAGGAGTTCTGGTGTTGTTGTGGCTATTACCACAAAACTAGCAGTTGAAGCCACCAACTGCTCCATAGGAGAAATGAATTTTTCCACTCTTAAAAAAGTGTAGAGTCTTTGAATCCCAAATTGTTTCAGGAGGTTTTTTTTTTTGAGTGGACACAATTCCAATGTGTCCAATAGGGTCACTATGAGTCAGAATTGAGTCAATTGTAGTGTGTTTGATGAGTCTGGTGAGTATAAATAAAAAAAATTAATTTATAGTTGCTATATTTCAGACAAAAATGTCTGAAAACCACATTAAGTTAACAAATGATCCAAACAGCATATTATAACTTCATGTTGATTCCTATAAGAATCAAGGGATGATATCTGAAAACTTATAGTAGCTTTCTGAATTTGAATTTTCATTTATTTTGTTTCAAACAAAGATCTAACATTTATCTTATCAGTAATATACCCAATTTATCAGTATTAACAACTCCAAATACTCAATTAAATGTATATATTCATATGAAAATTCTTCTTAATATCTCTCATGCATTTTGTTTTTCTTTAGTAGACATATTATAGAGAAAGGTGTCAAGGTAGATTTTTCCTTCTAAAATAACAATCAACATTTTCTTTTGTTTCTAAAGCTGGAATCCCAAGTAAACCAGGAATTCCTAAAATTTTAGAAGGGAGCAAAAATTCAATACAATGGGAAAAAGCTGAAGATAATGGAAGCCGAATTCTGTACTATCTCCTTGAGCTCAGGTATATATTGTGTGTGAAAAAGTGCTTTGTAAACTGTAGGAGTACTTAACAATAAGTTATTACTAGATCAGAATTATCTATATGTATGAATGTGCATTTATAAATAAATACAAGGAGCTTTGGTTTAAGAATCTTGAATGCATCCTTATATTGTTTGCTTAAATCTTACAGACTGACCTTGGTATTCTTGGTCAGATCACATTATTCTTCTCTGAACAATGTAGTGCTCATCACACTTTTTGGAGAGGATTCAGTCAGTCAATCATTGGTTAACACAACTGAGAACAGCACCGACTGTTCAAGAAATTGAGCTGATGTTTAATGTTAGCAATGAGGGTGTGAATGCCATTTTCTGGCGACAATTTGTTTTAGGAAGATGAATAATGTCTAATGAGAACTGGCAATGAGCGAGGAATTCTTCACAATAGAAAATTCAATGATGGCCAAAACTCATCTAAAGTGTGTAGGTCACAAAGTATTCTCTGTCTACAAAATGCAGTGTGTTCACAGTGACTGAAAATGTGCTGCTGCTGAAAAATACGTAACAGATGAACACATGCAACCTGAGGGTGGACCAGTATGGGGAGCTCCGTGAACTCTACTGGCCTAGACAGACTGATTTCATGCCAACTTGGGATGAGAATTTCAAATTCCAAAGACACTCCCCTCACGGGACTATGAAGCTATCTTTTAAGATGTTCCAAGGACAAAAGTCACTTCCATAATTATAGTTCTGGCAACTTGAGCTTTAGATCTATTTTTGCTTCATCTTGCTCTGGCAGTCTCATAGCCTTAATTTTGCTCCTGCTCAAGTTAGAGAGCAGTACCTCTGTCCTATTTCTAATGGCAGCCTTCTTGAAATTTCTGTTGTGTTCCTGACGAAGAGTGAAATACAGATGATCCTCATTAGTCATAACTGTTGTGTCATGTAAAGTCACTGTTCACAGTAACTTAAAGAACACTGAATCACTCCTTCAATGGGAAATATGGGTTTAATTTATTGTCACAGTACTTCTATCAGCCTATAGATGCACAACCTTGCTTTAGTCATTTCTCTTTAATGATATCTCATTTCATATTTCATGTTGATTCATTAATGTTGAACTCATGTCCAACAGCTCTCTAACTCATACCTGAATTAAACTTATTGAAAACACATCTTTTCTCCATAAGGTGTATCACAGCTTTCATGTCCTCAGGAATTCTAGACATCACTTCAGCAATATTTTGGAGACCATTTTATATAGTGAATTAACTCACAAATAGCACAAAAATGGGGCTTGGTGAATAGCCCTAAATTAGTAGGACCGAGAAAATTGTTGTGCTTCCCAAGCTAGAAGAGAGACTTTCCTAATAAGGAGAAGAAACTGGGAGAAAGCTACAGAACCAGATCTTAGACTCTTCAACAGCAAATCCTCAGGCCTTAGGACCTATGCTTTAGTGACTGGGATGGCAGGTGGGTTTGAGAAATGGATTAAGAACATACACCATGACTATGCCTCCCCTTAGAGGAGACTGTGCACATTGGGCAACTCATGTTTCACTTTTCAATATGTTTATGCAAATTCCTGGAAAAGCACAGTGGGTTTTGATTCTGAAATTAAATTTGAGGAGAATAGATTTTAGTTAATATAAAAAGTCAATAATACTGAATCTACTAATAATAAGGATCAAAATAATAAGGATAAGCATAATAATAATATCAGCCAAACTGTCTAAGCTACAGACCTGACTTGGTGGTCTGTGATTATAATTCTTTGTTCCCCACAGGCCACATCTCTAATGCTGTTACTTCTCTGAAGTGCTACTCAAAGGCCAGTGGTTCAAATCCACCAGTTGTTTGTGGAAAAAAAAGATGAAGCTGCTCTTAAAGAAACCACCGGGGACTGAGCCCCGGTGGCATAGTGGTTATGCGCAGAACTGCGGCCCACTGGGTTGGAGGTTCAATTCCAGTAGTGGGGCTGCACCTCCTACTCCCACCACCAGAGAGCAGTGATGCCCCCCCCCCCCAAAAAAAAAAAGAAAGAAAGAAAGAAAGAAACCACCGGGGCAGTCCTACTCTGTACTATCGCTGCCTCTGAGTTGGAGTCACCTTCATGGCAGACCATTGGCATGTTTGACTGAGAGCACTTCAACTGCATCTTGAACTCAATTCCATGGAGTCTTTCGTGATGGTAATGACTTTAGTTGAGGCTGTAAATCTTTCTGTGAGCAGTCAGCAGTTCATCTGCAAAGCGACTGGGGAGTCTGAACCTCTGGCCAGGTAGTTAGGGGTCCATCATTTATTTGATACCACATGTTTTCACCGTTGCAACACAGATTAGGAGCAAACAGAATGATAATTGTACAGTCAGTGTCTTACAATACATCCTCGAGTCATGATTCTCTAGCTAGTCTCCATGAATTTGCTGAAACTACAGTGGTAATGGTAGTGCCAAGTGTACAAACACTCAGATATATCATACTTCTTATTCATTCATGAATAATTTTATTGGTGTGGAACATATATATCATACAATGAAATCACTCAACCATATTAGAAAGAGCTGTACAATTATCTCCACAATCAATTTTAGAATATTTCCCTCTTTCTTGTATTCCTTGCTCTCAGCTTCCCATTTCCCTCCAACTTTCCTTGCCATATTCCCACGAAACCATCACCAGCCACAGACTCCATAGCTTTACCCTTCTTGGATTTCTTACACAGAAAAACACTCACCCACCAAAATACAAAATTAAAATAAAACAAAAAACCCCACTGAACTAAAAGGTTACTCACCTCTCTGGTGCATGGTCAGTTGGAATTCACCAGAGACATAATTTCTATTGAAGCCTGTAAATAGAATTTGGGTTCCCCCCAGTCCACCATAGGCTTTTTCAAACAGTGTGTTCATAATCTAAACTCTGATATCATATCATTTCTCTTTCAGATATGGATTTTATTGTTCATAATACTTGGGTCATACTGACTAGTATGCTTCTTCTGTGTGGGGTTAGTTGACACTCCACATGGGTGGATGCTTGTTTTAAAACATACTTTAAAGAAACCTTCCCCCACCACCCCCTGGATGGTATTATTTCTAACAGTCAGACACCATATGTATTATTCGCCATACTTTGCTAGAGCAACCATATCTTCAGTGATCTCTTCATGAGGGCCAGCATAAGGCATGCTATGTCATAAGAACTAATTGTTCCTAGATTGGGCAAGAATTATGAGTGAACCCTGAATCCATTCATATATCAATGGTTTATATATCAGATACATCATATTTAAACCTAGTTTTATTCGTTTTGTTAAATTTAGTGTTCTCAACCATAAAATGCAAGTGATGATACCTTCCTTTTTATGCTGTTGTGCAGATTGAATGAAGTGAAACAATATATCAAAAGCTGTAGTATAGTGCAGTGTAGTAATCATGAAACTTAAAACTTTCTTCTAGCTCTTAAAGGCTTCCTCCCCCCAACTATCATGATTCCATCTCTACCTTACAAATCCAGCTAGACAGGAAGAGGTACACTGGTACAGATGGGAACTGAAAATACAGGGAATCCTGGACAGATGAACCCCTCAGGACCAGTAGTTAGAGAGGAGTTACCAGATGGGTGGAGGGAAGGTGGGGTAGAAAGAGGGAACCAATTACAAGGATCTCCAGTAAACTTCTATCTGGAAGACGGACAGCAGAGGAGTGGGCAAGGGGAGATGTCAGGCAGATGTCAAAGGGAGATGACAAAATAATAATAATTTACAAAGTATTGAGGGTTGGTGAGGAAGGGGGAAGCCGTGAAGGAGGGGGGAAAAGATGAGGAGTTGATGTCAAGGCCTCAAGTGAAAAAGCAAATGTTTGGAGAATGATGACAAAGGTGCTTGGCATAGTATATGTATATAAGGATTGTGATAAGTGATTTATGATCCCCCAACAAAATGATTTAAAGAAAAATCTCTAGTATAATGCAAAACTAAAAAACCCCAAACCATTCCCATTGAGTTAGTGTTTACTTATTGTGACCTTATAGAACAAGGTAGCAACTCTCCTTTGGGTTGATGGGGCTGTAAATTTTTATAGGAGCAGAAAGCTTCATCTTTCTCTTGCAGAGGGGTCAGTGTGTTTTAATTGCTGCTCTTGTGGTTCGTAGCCCAACACATAACCCGCTAGAACACCAGAGTTCTGAGCACCAGGAAGTATAGTGTGTTGTGTGTACACAAAGATGTAGCTTTGACTATGAAAATTCTCTTCAGGCTATGAGATTTTCAATGGTCTTGTATACATATGAAGGTTGGACGATGATTAAGCAAGATTAGAGAAGATTTGATGCATTCCAAGTATGGTGTGGGTGAAGAACATGAAAAGTACCACGAACTTCCAGAAAGAGCAAATAAATTTGTCCGGGAGGCAGTACAGCCGGAATGCTGCTTAGAAAGGGAGGTGGCATGGCTTTGTTGCCTGGACTCTAGACATCTTGACCTGAGCAACCACAGCCTGGAAAAGACATCATCCTTGGTAAAGTAGTGGGTCTAAGAAAAAGAGGAAGACCCTTAAAGAGATGACACATGACTGCAAGAAAGAGCCCAAACATAACCCCCAGGGAGAAGAGGGTGCAGGACTGGACCATGATGTGTTTGTTCTCTTGTTCAGAGGGTTGATGGGCGTTGGAGCAGTCTAGGCAAAACAACCACCTTTGTCAGAATTATTCTTCCCCTTTCCCGGAGCCAGTTCTGCAAGGTGACAGCACGTTGAGGCAGAATGTAGGCCCATGAAAAAGAAAACACTGAACATGGCACTCTGAGACAAAATTTTGGTAGTGGAGATGTATTTCATTGCCTTGCATTCAGAAGTGGTGTTAAGAATGAGGAAAATGAAAAGCAAGTTAAAAATTTTGGCACAGCTGCCTTGTGAATTTTGAAGAAAATGTGCACATTCTAATAGTAGGGACGTAATCTTCAGCTGCCTCTTGGTCATTGATTATCATGATTCCCCTGGTGAACTGAGTGTTGGTTGGCCCCAGGCATTGCTGGGATGACTTTGTAAGACCAGTCTGTGTTCTGTAGCCAGCTCCTGGGCGCGGAATGAGATCCAGGGTGAAGTGTGCAACAGGAGGCTCTCCAGAGTTCTGTCATTCACATGATCGATGAGCATGGAGTCATAACAAACACATTGCCCCCTGCGTTTTTCTCTAACGACTAATTTACTGTTCCTTTTGCAGAATGGGTGCTTCAAATGTGTCACGGGACCAGAATCTAAAATGGAAGACAGTATTCAATGGATCTTGCAGTAGCATTTGCACATGGAAGTCCAAAAACCTGAAAGGAACATTTCAACTCAGAGCCGCAGCTGCAAATAAGCTGGGGCTCGGGGAATACAGTGGAGTCAGTGAGGACATTGTGCTGGCTGGAGGTATGCTACCATGTCTGTCTACAGCAGTCTATTACACAGAGGTTCAGTGACAGTGGTGGACACAGTCTTATATTAGCAATAGTTCTGGGGGACCATGTAGCTGATCATACAAACTAGTGGATGATTCAGATTATCTGATGCAATCTTTCAGTTTATCTGATGTAATCGCCATGCCATTTTTACCTTCAATAATAATAAACTACTCTAAATATCTGTCATATAATGTCCATGTCTCCAAAGAGATTTCTGTGATTGTCCACTTTCTGATCTTACTCTGATGTATGATGCTGTACCTGCTACGACCACCTCATAAAACTATTCTCTGGCTCGTTCCTGGGCTCCATCCTGGTCAATGCATTTTAATGTGCACCCAAAGGGCAGATGCCAATGGAGTCTATGCTTTGCTGTGGTGCAAAGGTTTCACCAGCACTTCACCAGATACAATGAACTGAGTAGTATTTTGCTCTTGGAGTAGCTGGAAATTGAAGTTTGCCTCAACCACAGCCAATGAAAGCTTTTTTGCTTTGGGTTTCCTATCTCAGTTTATGACATACCATCTTTCTGTTCATGTAGGCTGTGCATCTCAGTGACGTGTTTGCTATTTGCTCTACCTGCTCATCAAAGTTCTGTTCATTTCACCATTTACATTTCTCTCTGCTGAGCTTCCTATTACTACTTTGGCTTTCCTGATTTAAGATGTCGGGGGGTGGGGCGGGGAGGCTTGTTTTGTTTTTCTCTTTTACTAGAGTGACTTCGGGTCTCAGGTTTGGGGATTCTCTAATGCCTTTGGGTTTGTTCTAAACATTTCTTTCACTCAATCAAGCACCTTCTGAGGGAAGCTCTTTCAGATCAGTTGATAGTACTAGTCAGATAAAATTTGTCCGGTCTCCAGGCTGTGGAGACTAACTTTTGTACTGCCCATGAGTCCACTGGACTAATTGCTCTCACTTTCTCTTCCAGCTGGGGAATTAGATGTCTTTTCAAGACTGTCATTTCTACTCACAGCATAGGCTGTAGAACATTGCCTTGGTGAACTATGTTAAGAAAATTGACCTTGGCATTCTTCAGACTATAGGCCAAGTGATTCCTTCCTTCAAGGCGGTGTGTTATTTCTAGGAAGTTTTCCGAACTTTGTCAAGCTCTACTTTCTTGCCTGTGCTTTGACTCTGATCACGTTGCTGCCAGTTAATCTAGCTGAAGCAAATACTGGATCACTTAATCCCCCTCTGATTTATTTGAATTGGCTCCTCATTCACTGCCTTCAGATCAAGTATAGAGTCCAGGTCCCTTCATGATTTGATTCCACTTGTGGAACATCTTTTTTAATGTTTATTTGCATGATGAAGGCATGTAAAGCTAGCAAGAGCTTTTACCCCCCTTGCTGCCACTCTCACAAAAACTTTCATGACATCAAATCACTCACCATATAGCTCCTTTAACATAGAATGCAACCCCCCCAAGTCCCCCTTGCCCCACATATACACCTACCATGGCTTCTTGGCTATAAAGTCCATTCCTCTCCATTTTAACAATTGACATTCTTTTCCTCCTTCAAATCCTTGCTTAAATAACCCTAACGTGATGCTCTTTAAGAAAAAGGAATTACTGCATTTCGTGCACACATGGCCTCTGATTCAGTATAAAACTTCTTATTCTTGTATTAAAAGTAAGTATCTCAGACTTTGTGAGCTACGTCTCATCTGTGTAACAACAGCCTCTTTTCTTCTTCTTCTTTATAACACTTTAAAACCATGAGTGTCATTCTTAGCTCAGGGGTGGTACAAAATCAGGCTGCAGCAAGATTTGGCCCAGTGAGCTGCAGTTTGCCAAGTTCTGGTCTGCACATCCAGTTCCCCTGCATTACTGGGAACTCTTAACGCAAAGTATTATGCTTTCATTTTCATATCCTCAGGTTGATACATGTGAAACTAAATGCTCGAGGGTATTACAGAATCAATAATCAAGCTCTATATGCCTGAGACATCTTGTTCCATATACCTGAGATGTTTTCTCAGCGGCTTTCCTGTAGGAGACTGAACCAGAGTGTCCCAATCACCGGTCTGTGGGATCTGGAGCAACTTTGGGGTCTGGGGGAGGAGGGTGGGAAGAGAACTCTGATTTCAATTTCAATTTCAATTTCCCTTGGTGTAAATTTTCTCACCATGGCTGATGTCAATATATTGGCCATTTAGCAACTAAGTTCAAATTATTTTTTGGAAAAATCGCCTCCCAAGACGTAACACTAGGACTATTTAGCTTTGTTGTAATAATTAATTTTTTCCTATTTATTTCATTAGATGCTCCTTGGCTCCCAGAAACAAGCTTTATTCTTGCTATTGTAGTAGGAATGTTTCTGATTGTTACAATCCCATTGTCCTTCGGTACGTATTATATTTTTAACAGCAGCTAACACACTGTTGACAAGGCTATACTGATGGGTACAGCTCTTGGTTTATCTAACCTAGTACATGAAACCTCGTGATTCAGTAAAGTTTATAAAATCCATAATGGTACTTTGGGCTATGTTTTCTCAACCACTCACCTCTGCAAACTTTCATCTGACTTAGAGATAACTCCATGATGAAAACCATGTCTGCATGTATACTTTAATTACAGGGACACTAACATTTAACTTTATTTTTAAATAGTTACTTCTGCTTGGTTACATAACAAGTGTTTTCTGATGTATAATTTGAGAAATATGACAGAAAAATAACCCTGGGCACCCAAATACGTGCAGGATTGACGGGGGGAGGGCAGTGTCTTTGAAAGCTCTGGGTCAGGATAACCTTGGTCAAGGCAGACAGCCCGGGTTTGGAAAGAGCAGGACCTCTTATGTAGAAGATTCGTTTTTGGATTTGGGGATCTAGTCTTGCTCTTAAACATCTGACGTGCATATTTCAAATCCCTGTCTTTTGTAAATTACCAGAAAAGCAGAGAAGTTGGGTGTGGTAGCTATATGCATGTTATCGCCTTAAAAGTTTTTATCTCTCTTTCTTAGTGATCTAGCTTCGTGATGGTAAAATGCAGGGACAACTCACAAAGGGAAAGTTACGCATTAGACCTACAGGGTGACCATGCGTCCTGACTTCATTACGCATAGTCGTTACTTCCTGTTTGTCTTGGTTTGGAGAGTGATGATGCCCCATGTCGCTGGCTAAAGGAGTTCCGGTGGTACTGTAGTTGAGTGCTCAGCTGCTAATTTAGAGACTGGTGTTTCGAACCGATTGAGAGGATTCTGGGAGGAAGACCAGACTGTTCTTCCATCTACATTACAGCTGAGTGCTCTCCAGCTCTGCCACACAGGGTCGCTGTGAGGGGGCCTGGTCTCAACAGCACCAGTAGCAACAACCACGTCCACTGCTCATGTTAAGAATCTGACACACCGAAGCTTTACACGAGAGGCACCACACTTGTCAGAAGAGCATGCTCATGGACATGTTCAGGAAGCTGTAGTTTGTTTTGCTCATGAATAAAGGACAATCAGAGAGGAAACTTAGAAACATAAAGTTGAACCCTCCCAGAAGAAAGCCAGTATTTGAACAAGTGTGCTAAATCTAATTTATTCCCCCTCAAAGCTCAGTGGAGTCATAAGGTCTTAGAGAACATGTTGAAACTTGACTTGAGATGACTTTCCAAAGATTCCGCCCAGATCATATGTGGAACTCCTTCAGCTAACTTGGAAAGCTAAAAATTTCAGCTGACCCTGCCAGGATTTTAACCTGCGGTTCCAGGGAGTCTAAGTATCGCACAGCTGATGTTTGTGCCACTAAGCCAGCCCCTCCAGAATTACCCATATGACTGCAGTATATTTGGCAGTTGGCATATAGGCTTGCCTGCTTGTCTGCTTTCCTACTGGGAAGGCGTGTTACATGAAGAATCCTTCATCTGACCTTTGGCTGCTTGTTCGTCACTATTGTGTGAACTCATTATTGTACGGGCTGAACATTTCAGACAACTTATTGTGATTCCAAGACATCCTATGGTACCTGACTTTCTCAGGACTTACAAAGGTCTTGGTTCTGCCTGAGTGTAGCTAAGCTAATTCAGTCCTTTGCTTTTAACAGCGGTACATGTGCTCTTACTAGTAGATGTGTGCTAGTGCATGAGACAAGGCTGAATTGTTAAAATAATAAAAAGTAGACAGTGTCTTTAAAATTTGCATGGCGGTAATTATACATATCAATTGAAATATCAGGGTTTAAAAGTAAGCCTTCACTTTGGGGAGCTGTATCTCATACAGCATTAGCTTCCTTCTGAGGGTCGAGCGACATCTAAAGCAGTAAAATACAACTGCTGACCTCAAGGGACTTGGCATTAAAGAGGAATGTGAGACACACCTTGGTGGACAGATTCAGAGAAGATGTGTGTGAGATAATGAAGGTCATCGTATAGGAGACGTTCCAGACAGTCACACAGGAAGAATGCTCAGAGGCACAGTTGGACTCATAAACTCAGAGATGAGAAGTCCGTAGAGATTGCTGTAGTCTGGTTGGAAATGAGGAGGGTGCTGGGGTCTTCAAAAATGAGGAGGGAGGAGGGTGGGCCCCGGTGGCGTAAGTGGTTGAGTGTGGGACTGTGTCCCTTGGGCTGGGCAGTTCAAATCCAGCGGAGGCTCGCAGGAGCAGCACTGAGTAGCGCCCACAACCACCAGAGGCAGTGGTGCCCCTCCAAAACAAAAAAACAAACAAAAAAAAATGAGAAGGGAGGTGAGAATGTCTCCGATTTGAAAAGTTACCTGAACAAAAGGACTTAAGACATTTCCCTTTGGACCTCTGAGAGGTTTTCATCTAATCTGCTGGGCATAGAAGCTACAATGAACCAAAGCTCAAGTTTTCATGAACATCTTCCAAAGGATTCTTCCAAGTTCTAAAATCTGATAAAATATTCTAGTACAGAGGGATGAAATGACTGTTAAAACTGGACTATGACCTTTTAAAAATAGCACCTCTATGATAAAAAATAATATCTGTTCATTATTTTCCAAAGCCCACAAAAATCACTCATGATCCCCTTAGTCAGGAGGTTCACTGCCAACAATTGGTGGACTGAGCAGCCATGATTCAATAGTATGGTATTTCAACTTGTTGAAAACAAGAGAAACTATACAAGTAAGATGCAAATTACTGTTTTTATATAGCTTTGTCTCTCTATTTCATTGACTTGTTCAATCAAGGTCTGTTATATAATCAATAGTGTTCTTATATATAAACATTAAAGGTATTATTTCTATTTTCTAAAGGAAAAAGTAGGGCAACACTTTATCTGGTAAATTATGTATTTTTTTTCTTGGTAGTCTGGCATCGAAGGCTAAAGAACCAAAAATCTTCTAAGAAAGGGCTGACCATTCTCATAAACGAAGACAAGGAGCTGGAGGAGCTGCGAGGCATGGCCGCGGGCGTCGGGCTGGCTAATGCCTGCTATGCGATCCAGTAGGTACCGGGCCCACGGCAACCTAGGGGTACGGCAGCACCCAACCTGTCCTTCCATCTGCTGCTCCCAGGACTGCCTGGAGTTAATCCCGGTACTCCAGCAGATGAGTAACGATCGTTTTCCACGATCAAACCCCTCCTGTTCTGGATGACAAATTATCTGCCTATCCTATAATTAGGGAAAATCAACTGAGTTTAATCAGCGAGCAGCCTCAAAACAAATGACGCAGGGAGACACACCCTAAACTGAAGAGAGGCGATAGCAACAGGGCTTGTTCAACTGCACTTGGCGTTTTTTTGAAAAAAGAAAAATTTCAAGGATTTCCTGCATATGCCACCTAGTCGATCTTATGCTTCTATAGAAGTTGTATAGTCACCAATTCATTTTAAGATAGATGAGTTTTAGCTTTCTGCTGCCGTCATAATTACAGAAAATATTTAAGTGTCGCTTTGAAAAAGACATTATGGCTTATGAAAAATGGAATTCTGTAGATACAGGCTTTACTTCTAGAAACATTCAAGTCCAAACAAAGCAATGTTTTTTGTTTAATTTTTAACTAATTGGGAGTTCATACATATATCGTATCATTCCATAGTTCAGTTACATCAAGCTGCATTGGACAATGGCGACCATAATCAGTTTACAAAGATTCTTTTTCTATCTGGACTCCTTGACAAAATTTTTTGAAGTAGACACTGCTTCTCAGAGGGAACTTTTGCTCCTCAAAATGCTCAGCATCGTTGCCCTTTGAGACCCTCCCTCTATGAAAAACTCAAAGAATTTTTATGGGGCGGGGGACAAAAACCTAACTTTCTCATATTCAGCTGAGAGAGATGGAGTTAAATTTTCAGGACTGCATCAGATTATGTTTCGCCAAGAGATGAAGTGGTTGAATCCATTAAGGTAAAAGCTGTTCTGGGTCATAAGCCCAGATGTATTTTAGTGAAAGTTTTTTAAGTCCTCTGACTTTTTCACAGATTATATTTTTATATAAATTGAAAATCTTAAAATCAGAATAACTAAGAACTTGAGCAGAAAGACTTGGAGGCGCTCAGTGGTTAAGCTCTGAGTTGCAAGGTCACTGGTACCAACCCACCCAAAGCTGTCTGAGACCAAGCTGTGGTGACCCTGCTTCAGGAAAGAGTGTAGTCTTAGAAACCCCAGGGTCAGTTCTGTTCTGTCCTAAAGGGCTGCTTGCCTTGGGATCAACTGATCCCAAGCGGCGGTCATGGGATCAACTGATGGTGGTTACCATTGTCCAAAAAACTCCGCGACCTTACAAGAACAAGCATCTGGGGCTCTCCACACACACATGTGCTTCCATCGACGTGATCATGCCCGGAAGTGAAATGACATGTTCTGTCTGGGTAGAAGGAGGTGGAATAGGGAGGGCATCTGGATGCCAATCCCATGTCACTCCAAATGCTGTACATCCAGGAGAGTCTCTATTCTTTCTCATACTCTCTGACGTCAGCACGAAGGCAAACTTGCAAATCATGTCTATTTTGATGGAACACACATGATTATTTATTACTGCACAGCACTCTTCCGACCCAAGATGAGATTGAAAGCCTTCCTGCCTTTCCTCGGGAGCAACTGACGCTGCGTGTCTTGTTGGGCAGTGGGGCCTTCGGAGAGGTGTATGAAGGGACAGCGGTAGATATTCTAGGAGCTGGAAGTGGAGAAACCAAAGTGGCTGTGAAGGTAAGATGGGTGTTCAACTCCTTAAAATACCACTTCAGTGTGAAACAGCTGGATGTGAATGGATAAAACAATAAGGAATGATTGATTGCAGTAGACAAGAGGACTTGTAGTCTATAGACGTCTACCCATGGCTACTGAAATCACATATTTCTCCCATTTCATATATAGGTTCTGTAAGAAAATCTAGGAGCTTATCTCTAAGACTGTAAAATTAGCCAAGATCTGGGAAATCATCCTTTCTACCCCCCCCTCCTCCGTAACCTCCACCCCCCATTCCATCCCCTACTTTCAGAAAACAGGGGTTATTAAAGACATTCTCAAGCTACTACACCAGGGGGCAGTACACCTGTTCTTAAAGGGACATAGAGAAAATATTTTAGGACTCCGGGCGATATGTCCGTCGCTATTACTCAGCTGTGCTGTTGTAGTGGCAAAACAGCTCTGGACAATCAATATGTAAGTGGGTGAGGGTGATAGTATTCCAATAATACTTTATTTATGGATGACACCTGGATTCCATGACTTCTATGCTTAAAGCAGCTCTCAGCTCACAGATTGAGAAAATACAAAGTACAGGTGTACAAAAATAGGTGACGGGCCCGTTTGGCCCATAGGCAGTCATCGTATGCTGACCCCTGCCCTACACACTTATTCAGCATGATCTGCTTCATGTAGTTTTTTTTTAGGAAGCATAGGATATACTTTCTTTTTTCTGTAAAGCTTTCTTTTGATAGAGGGATGATGAATCTCTTATGGAAATGAGTAATTCTGATCACTAATGGTTAGGGATGCATTGTTTTTGAGGATCTGCTATTCAGTTAGAAGTCTTGGCAACATTCTCTTCATTTCCAAATGATATGATTTAAAAGGCTTTTACATGATTGTAAAATTAAGAGCTGGAACTGAAAACTAAATGTGTTCTACTTTTGAAAAATTGACGTTTTTAAGGGACTGAGTTGGAGTCTACTTGACGGTGGTGGGCTGCTTGTTCAAATGGAAATATTTTACCTAGCAGGTTTTCCTTCAGAAGAACAAGAGCAATAAGTGGAGTCATGATGACTCCATGTGGACAGAGAACTATTTCCCAGGAAACAGATGAAGAGGTCTGTCTCCTGGGTGGGCTTGAGCCACCAACCTCTCAGCTAGTTGTTAGAAACTTAACCATTTGCATCATCTGCAACTCCGTTAACAACAATGGGAGTTGGCATTTGAGTAAGCTTCAGGGAAAACGAACATGAGTGATCTATCTTTGGCAGGCAGGGTATATATTACTAGAAAGATATCATCTCCATTAACCCATAAACCCACAGAAAATGTCAGCCACACTGATTCTTAGCCTTTTTTTTATTATTATTGTTTCACAGACGTTAAAGAAAGGCTCCACTGACCAGGAGAAGATTGAATTCTTGAAGGAGGCACATTTGATGAGGTGGTTCTGAAATAAATTTCCATGGGGATGAATGGGTAGGAAACATTTTCCATTCACAATGGCCACAGCTCATGCCAAAACAAACAAGGCAAAATTGGAAGACTTAAGTGGAAATGTGTTGATTGCTAGTATTCTACAGTAAGCAGTTTTCTGAGCCTAGGTGTAGACAGTCCTTAGGCAAAATATCTTCTTTTCAAAAAATCTTCAGTATGAAGTGTGTTTTGCAAGCAAATTCTGCAGCTGCTCAGCCTTAACCAGGCTGGGTTCCTCTAAGTGTGTAGAAAATGTGTAGGACGAGTGTCCTTAAGTACGAACATGTTAGTGAAAGTAGCCAGGGTCTATAAGTTTCAATGAATATCTGGCCTTGAATACACTTCAAGGACCTCTTAGGAGAAGATTCATGGCTGGTGGGGTGGGGGTAGGGGTGTCCCAGCTGTGAGTTCCAATTATTAGATTGCTTTGATGCCAAGAGAAAGCAGTCTAGCCAAACATCTGTGTCTTCATTGCACGTCTATGCATGGAGAAATGAGGGCAAAAAATGCAATGCTTTCCAATACCTTTTGTTAGTCAAAATTACTTTTGTTTTCAAAACATTTTACTGTGAATGTTTCTTTTCCTTGTGGCAATCAGCCTGTTTTTGTCCATGTGCATTGACCACCAGGGGTTGCCATCTGCCCCTCTTTAGGCAAACGCAAGGACCAGGTGGTCAGTGTTGGAAAATGAGGCTTTCACGTGGTAGAGAAACAATTTAGTCAAGGGTTTTGAAGGGAAATGTGAGTGAAGGATTGCTCCACTCATAAAGGCCCTGGTAGGAATGCCATCATTATCACTTAACGCTACTATCTCGTTCCCCCTTTTAGCAAGTTTAATCATCCAAATATTTTGAAGCAGCTTGGAGTTTGTCTGATGAATGAACCCCAGTATATTATTCTAGAGCTGATGGAAGGAGGAGACCTTCTCTCTTACTTGCGTAAAGCAAGGATGACAAAGGTATGAAATATGCCCCAGGCTATTGGTTTCGGAATGCAAATGGCTTAGACATTTCTATGGATGGTCCCCTTTGCTCTTCTAAAGACCAATCTTTACATAGGCTTCATCTTGGGTTGATGGCAGAATCTTAGCACACTTCTGTGGAAATGATTCTTATAGTTCATTTGCATCATATTAAGACAATTAGAACCCTTGATTTAGGTTTCTGGCAATTTCTTGTTATTTGAAACTGTTTCGAATGTTCTGGCTGCCAAAATCATGTTCTTCTGGAAAACAGGGATCATGTGGATGGAGAAAGGAAAATACTTCCCCATATGTAGCCCATAAACTATATGTTCCAAATGACATTTCCATCCTTGATATCCTCTCTAGAACTTTCCAAGGGGACTTCAAAAAGTTCAAGAAAAAAGGGAGTAGAAGAAAGCCCAGTTTCCCCAAGAACATTTTGAAGCCCCTTTGGATGTGCCTGATCAGCTGACATATTGAATTGAATTTTATAATAGGCCTCCCAAACCTGTTAAAAACAAGTTTTAACTGTTTAAGTCCAACAGAACTTAGAGATGATGCCAGTGTTTGGTCTGGAGATTTTTGAAGACAAGAAGACTCCTAAAGGACCTTATGCTTGTGGATCTAAAGGAGGGCTGTGTGTGTGTGTGTGTGTGTGTGTGTGTGTGGACTCATTAACAGTTTCTATGACTTCCCAGGAGAAAGCCAGATATTGGGAGAAAGATGGCAACTTTTAGGTTACCCAGACAACATCTGGGCAAGGCAGTTGGGATTCTCAAGGTAGAGAAGACCATTTCCTTTTTGAGGGATTCCTCAGTGACAAGTTAAACCTTACGCTAGTGAAATGATATAAGTGGAAACCGCCAGCTTAGTAGAGGCTACTAGTGTAGAGAGGCAAACAGTCTGAAGGAGGACAACCAAGGACATTTTTCTGTCCAAGAATACAAAGATTACAATATATGTCAATGACTTTGGGAGAAAGTAGATCTCATGGATCAGGTGACCACCCAGTTTGCCCGGGACAATTCTAGTCTATTCTTGCTGTTCCTCTTTCTAGAGCAGTTGTTCTCAACCTTCCTAATTCCACGATCCTTTAATACGGTTCCTTATGTTGTGTTGTGGTGACTCCCAACCATAAAGTTATTTTCGATACTACTTCATGACTGTAATTTTGCTACTGTGATGAATCAAGTGACCCCTGTGAAAGGGTCGTTCGACCCACAACAGGGTCGCAACCCACAGGTTGAGAACCACTGCCCTAAGTGAGCTGATTTGGACAATTAGAGTCTGTGTCCTACATCAACCACCCATGAAGTCCTCAGAGTTTGAATGGAGGATGGTGAGGCAATTTTAAGACCAATGGGGTTATGCTGCCTGGAAGAGATTCAGTCAGATCCTGCCAAAGCTCTATTCCAAACAGCAAGGACCTCTGCCCAGACTGAGTGAGGGAAAGAGTTCTGGGATTCCTGTTTTAAAAATGACTAAGACTGAATTGTATCTAAGGAAAATGTGGCTGTACAAGTAAAAAGTGATGTGAGTATCACAGAAAAAGGTTAAAGAGATTGCGGCTCAATAACTACAGGGAGGGAGAGGTTCAACATCACACAACTGGAGGAAGTTATTTGAAAAAAATAAAGAAAAAACCCCAAACCAACCCTCTCCAGTTTTTCTCTCTATGAGTTGAAGTCCTCAATAAAATTCTTGTACAGCTCACAGGACCTCTTTTGGCTCACACTCATCTGTTGCGGCTTACACATGCTGATTTCCTACTGTGATTGAGTTTCACTGGGAAGAGAGATGGGCCAGGAAGATAGCATTCTATGATATTGATGGTTTTCTGCCTTCCCTTTCTTAACAAGTGACTTCTTTCTTCCTCCCTTTCACCATCCCTCCATGTCTCTTTCCTCCTTTTCTCCCGTGTTAGTTAGTCCAGGTTCACTAGAGAAACAAATTCATAGATACTCATGTGTATAAGAAAAAGCTTTATATACAAGTGCATGTGTTTATTAAGAAAACATCCCAGGGCTGAGCCCCGGTGGCATAGTGGTTGTGCACGGGACTGCGGCCCACTGGGACAGAGGTTCAATTCCAGCAGTGGGGCTGGGCCCCCCACTCCCACCACCGTAGAGCAGTGATGCCCCAAAACAAAAACAAAAACAACAAAAAAATGGAATTGGAAGATAATGATATCTTTACATAAACTTTTTGAAGGCCGATTATGTGCATGTATATGTGTGTGTATTTATATGTATACAAAACTGGAAGAGTGCCTGTTTTTTTTTTTCTTGCTTCCTATAGTTCTGTGGCCCCTTACTCACCTTGGTGGATCTTGTAGACCTTTGTGTAGATATTTCAAAAGGTTGTGTCTATCTGGAGCAGATGCACTTCATTCACAGGTATGGTGGCATTCTGGATAAAAGGCAATTAGGGATATTGACACAATAGTCACCTGTAGTGTGGGTCAAATACATAAGGAACACATAATGATAATAAAACATTTCAGCCTTCAAATTAGTAACCATGTCTGAAAAGGCCTCTCTCCTCAACAGACATGCTAGCATTGCTCGCCTGCTCTCTGGACCATTATTAGTACTATGATTAAATATCAGTTCTGCCATAGGGATTTGGCAGCTCGCAACTGTCTGGTCTCAGTGAAAGACTATACCAGTCCATCACGGGTAGTGAAGATCGGGGACTTTGGACTTGCGAGGGACATCTATAAAAATGACTACTACAGGAAGAGAGGAGAGGGCCTGCTGCCTGTGCGCTGGATGGCTCCAGAAAGTTTGATGGACGGAATCTTCACGACTCAATCGGATGTATGGTGAGCTTCACAGACCCAATGAAATTCGGGCCGGTCACAAAACGCCAGGGCCAGGAAGAGTCACAACAGGTCATCTACCCCAGGCTCTGACCTGTGGAAACAGGAGGACCAGAGAGTATGAGGGATTTATCTGAAGTTAAAGTAAAAGCTAGTGACCAAGATGGGGTTCTGACTGTCAGCAGTTTACGTCACTCCCATTAGTTGTGAACCTACGTGTGACTAATTCATATGAAATCAATACGTTACAATCAACACAAGTGTTCTACTGTGCCCCAAAGGTGTAAAAGCATACGACTAGTAGAAGAGATTGATACTTACGGGTCCAACTGCCTAGGATGTGGGAATGTTTGGTCATTCATATGGAGGCGAATTTGAAATCATGGATCTCAAAAAGAGGAGAATACTGGGGAGGCTTGGATAGCTCTTCATTTTCTCACAAGAACCTTCATTTTTCCTTCTTGACTCTAAACTTCTTATTCTAATTGTTCAAAATGTAGGGATGATAGGTTCAGGAGTTGTTACGTTGGACTGGTTCTAGGAAAAATTGGGGACAAGGTTTCATTGGTTCTACCAGTTTTATCCATGTCTTCCTTCTCCAAATGATTAGTACTCGATCCCGTGCAGACTTAGAAGAAGGAAGCAAAGCAAAAGTAAAGTGGTGTGGGCCTCACCCTTAGCTAGGTATGACTGTGTCCTAATGGAGGGCTGCCACTATGGCTTCAGCTTAGGGGCAGGAACAGGGGTGTGTGCATGTATACCTGTGTGTCAGTGTACAGACACCCCGTATGCCTCTCTGTTATCTCTGAGTTGCACCAAGTAGGCAGATGCTTATTTTAATTCCCCTGCATTTAACCAGCTTTTAAGTCTCCTATTTGCCTCTTATGAGTACTAGTGCCAATGAACAAATGGAAGACTCTACCCTCAGAAATAATTATGTTGGTGAAACAAGTTTAAACCTGATTTTGGTAACAAGTGCAATTAAAACTAACCTTTCACATCCCTAGGTCGTTTGGAATCTTGATTTGGGAAATTTTAACACTTGGTCATCAGCCTTACCCAGCTTATTCAAACCTCGATGTCTTAAACTATGTGCAAACAGGGGGGAGACTGGAGCCACCGAGAAACTGTCCTGAAGATCTGTAAGTTGATTGTGTAAGCATATGCACGTTGTCTGGGTTTGAATTGGTTTTTTTGTTGTTTGTTTTGTTTTGTTTTGTTTTGTTTTTTGGGGGGAGCATCACTGCCCTCTGGTGGTCGTGGGAGCTACCCAGCCTTGCTCCTGAGAGCTGCTGCTGGATTTGAACTGCTGCCGCAGTCCTGCACGCAACCACTACGCCACCGGGGCTCAGCCTGTCTGGGTTTGAATGGTACCCCTCAAAATATATGTCAACTTGGCAAGGCTCTGATTCCTAGTACTGCGTGGCCATCCTCCATGTGGCGATCCGATGTAATTTTCTGTCTATGGTAAATCCTGCTTGCTCTGTGATTAGTGAGGCAGGGTTGTGTTATACTCAAGAGGATTCAGTTATATTTGCTATGTTAATAATCAAGATTGAGATGAGAAGCTGCCTCAAGTCATAACCTTGATCTCCAGTAAAGAGAGCTTTCCTGGGGTGTGGAATGTATTGTTTTTACCTTACAAGAAATGAAAGGACAGAGAAGAGAGTAAACAAGGAGAGACCTGATTTCCACCAAGAATGTGTAGCTGGGAGCAGAATGTGTCCTTTGAATCTTAGATCCCTGTGCTGGGAACCTAATAGATTCAGGGAAAGGTCGATGCCAAGGCACGTGCACTTCTCCAAGGAATTCCAGTTCATAGAAAGGAGACAAGGCCTGTCCCTGCAGAGGCAATAGAAAGAGAAAGACTTCCCCTGGCACCGGTGTCCTGAATTTGGACTTCTATTCTTTGAAGCATAAAAGGAGGCCTGGTGTCATAGTGGTTCTGACTTCAGCTGCAATCTGCAAGGTCATCCGTTCGATACTACTCTCTGTTCCAGGGGAGAAAGAGGAGCTTCCTAGTCCCATAAAGAGCGACAGTCTCAGGAACTCACAGGGTCACTTGTACCTTGTCCTGTAGGGTCGACAGTGAGATTGCAGAGTTCTTCTAAATGTATTCTTTTTTTGCTTTTGTTTTCACTTTTTTGGGCATCACTGCCCTCTGGTGGTGGGAGCAGGTGGCCAAGCCTTTGCTCCTGTGGCGCCGCTGCTGGAATTGAACCTCCCTGCCAGTGGGCCGCAGTCCCGCGCACAACCACTATGCCACCGGGGCTCAGCCCTAAATTTATTCTTTTTTTTGGGTGTGGCATCACTGCCCTGGTGGAAACAGCAAGCCCAGCCATGCTGCTGGATTTGAACCGTCAACCCTTTGGGCCGCAGTCCCGCAAACTACCACTAAGCCACCAGGGTTCAGCCTTGTTTTTTTTAAATTTATTCTTAAGAAAAAAATTTGCTGTTTTAAAGTCATCCATTAGTGGTATTTCTGTGATAGCTAGATAACTGAGACAAACCCCCAAACAAAAACATGTGCTTGGGGCTGAGCCCCGGTGGGGTAGTGGTTGTGCATGGGACTGTGGCCCACTGGTTGGAGGTTCAAATCTAGCAGCAAGGCTGGGCCTCCTACTTCTACCACCAGAGGGCAGTGATGAACCAAAACCAAAAAAAACAAACAAAAAAAACATGTGCTTGGCTTGGTATTTTAAAACATTGGTATGGTATTTTAAAACACAAACTGGAACTTATATATTTTTATATCTTACATGAAATATAAGTTATGGCATGATATTTCTTTATATCTATTTACCTACTTTTTACCTATCAACTATCTCATTATCTGATATGTTACAGTTGCTAGAATAGGAAAAGTCTGTAACTATTTTGCTATTAATATGGCATCTATAGGAGAGAGCATATGTCGAAGTCACATGTCACTTTGGCTGGTTCATAATTTTGGGGTATTTACCAGTTATGTAATGCTGAAATTTGGAAGATGTGTAATGGTGATATCCTTAATTTTTCATAGTGTATTCCATTTTGCTTAAACACAATTTATAACATAAACCTGGTATTAGAATGTAATTGTGTCAATAAGTGAGGAGTGAGTATATATAGACATGGTATTTTACTCAGTTACAACATTTAACAGAATCAATAAAACAAACAAATAAAAAAGAATCAAACATATTTATACTCCTGGTTAAGTTAATGTTGATAAATGAAACCTGTGTGTATGAATGCACATGAATGTGTGTATGCATTTTATTTTGAGATATTTTATTTGGCTAATATGTTTACATATGAAACTATTTTCTTAATTAGGAATATGTTATTTTAAAGATGGATTGTTTTTGCTGTTTTAGTGCATATTGTTTGATGAAATATAGTATCACTAAAAATTGCTTAGCTTCTGACCTGTTTAGAACTGAACATTACGTAACTTAGAATTAGCAACTTTTCAAATTGACCTTGCCACTTTGAGTTCTGACTGATGTGTGGTCCTCAGAAGAGTGGATGAGTTGGTCTAATTATACATTTTTAAAGTTATTATGCTGAGTATTAACCTAACTTCTGTAAGCAACCTCATCGGAATTATCAAATCTTGGGAGTTTTTCAAGAGATTCATAACCTAAGATCACTAAAAATAAATTAAATTATCAAAAAGTATAAACTCCTACTATACAAAATCCTGATAGCATGTTAAGAAGTGTGTGGAGTACAGAGATGCTGAAGCCATGGTCACAGCTCCTCAGTACTTCAGCATGTATTTTAAAGGAAAGAAGCATGTGGAACAGCTGGAGAACCAGCCAACGTGTAACAAAGTGCTAAACTGTGTGGTACAGGCAAATGCAAAAGGAATTAGCAGTATGCGGATGTACACCCGGGTTGCACTGCCTTGACGATGCAGTGTTATTTAGAGGATTAGTCAGGCTTGAGCCAAAAGATGATTAAGAACTGGGCACCTTTGTTGGGTGTGCTACTGGGGAATGGTTTTATATTATTTAAATCTCCCAGCTAGAAGGAGCTCGGAATCACTACTTGTTTCTCATTTAGCTTTTATAGGTCCTAGAGTATTTACAAGCAGATCAGATGTACACAGAGGAACAAGTGTGATGACAGTGTCTAAAAAAATGATGCATGATCTTTGAGAGAAATAGAAAAATGTATAAAATTAAAAATTCCTCAAAATCGGAAAATCCTAAAGAGTTTGGGAAAAAAACCACTAACCTCGCCTAATTAAATATGAAATACATTTTAAAAATAAATAGTTAGGATCCTAATCACTACTTTTGCCATTGTCAGATGCTCAGAAAATTTCTCCAGAATTTCAATTTCCTAAAATATGAATCATGCTGTTAGAATTTCATCTGGCATATATTTCTCCTATGTGCGATATGCAAGTTGGGGAAGTCGGCATCAAGCATCAATCATTGCATTATACATTTTGACTGATGCGGGGCATGTCTGAGTCCATTTGTTTTATTTGGGGACTTGGCATGGAGGTAACTAATTCATTGCTGTACTATGGCCTAGAAAAATTCATATTTAACTTTGTCCTAATCAAAGGTACAGAAAATGTCTCTCAGAGGAAGGACTATGAGAAAGTCATAGAAAAGTATCACTGACTATAAGCGCAAAAAGACAATAGTCTATATAGTTTTATCTTGAATAATTCATAAATCACAGACTCTCATTTTTATAAAAATCCAGTAGTTTTTGGTGCAAATAAATTTTCTGTTGATGGTTTTAAAGCTTATCAAACAACTTTTGTAAAAAACAGGAAGCATTTGTCTGCAGAGGCCCTGGAGGGCTTGATGTTGCCTTGTCAACCCCGAAAACAAGCTGTGTTTGGAAAAGGCGCTCTACAGACTGCCATTCAATCTGGCCAGGGCCTTAAACTGTCATTATAAAGATTAACTACTCTCCTTAGAGAACTGAGAGAAGGGAGTTTTATTGGAAACAGTGCTCTGAGATCACAGGCCCAGCTTAGAGGCCTGAGGGTCTGTGATGAGCCAAGCTGGACCTTTTATCATAACACGTTAAAGGCCTCGCACCTGGATGCACTCTGGGTCAGGTGCTTCCATTGATGGCGGTGCTGTGCTCAGCTCTGAGTGGAATGTGATTCTCAGCGCCTTCCTGCCCTTCTCCCATTGCCGGGGATGTAGGGTAGGAAGTCTAGCCACCAGTACTTTCTTCAGCCTTTCCGTTTGTACCACCCCCACCCCATGACCAAGAAGAGTAGTGAATGAGAAGTTTGGCAGATCACGGTGGCAACTGGGATTGCTGAAAAGGCAATAATGGAATTGAATGTGTGTTCATCATGTTATTTTTAAAATCAATGATGTTATATTTAAAACACCAATGGTGTTTTTAATGCTAATTAGGGAGCCCTGGAGGCATAGTGGACTACTGGGCTGCTAATCAGAAGGTCACCAGGCACTCCATGGGAGAAAAAGGAGGCTTTCTACTCCTATAAAGATTTAAAAGTCTTGCACATTCCGCAGGGCAGCTCCAGCCTGTCCTGTAGCATTGTTCCAAATTGGCCTTGACTCAATGGCAGTGAGTTTGGTTTGGAGTTTGTGTTTGAATAAAATGAGCAAGAGAGTCTTTGAAATCTGCACTTTGTGTGTAAAGTGACCAGTGTCCCGCTTATTTAACAATTTAACAACGTCCTGCAGCATTTTAAAATTAAAACAAACATATTACATTATTATTTTTGCGTTCTATGAAAATTTTTGTTGCTCCAGATAGACTAAATTTTTAATCAAGAAGCCCCCCCCCCACACCCTTGCAGTCAATGGTATCCCGTTTAAAATCAGGTCACTGTAGTTTAAAGACATAAAGAAACCCGACCCTTAAAACAGAAAGATCTGATGAAGTTTTTGTCTATTAGACTTTGTTTTTGGAATCAATGACGTTAATACCAGCCATGGCTAGGGAATCTTGTG
Source organism: Nesogale talazaci (assembly GCA_004026705.1). Lineage (NCBI taxonomy): Eukaryota > Metazoa > Chordata > Mammalia > Afrosoricida > Tenrecidae > Nesogale > Nesogale talazaci. The sequence goes on from PVJH01005491.1 coordinate 65,899, forward strand.
CTATCACGGATTGGGTGAAGATTGCAGAGCAGCTTTCCATTCAATGATTCATATACAGTTTATTGCATCCCATTGATTACAGTCCCCACAATGTGACATAATTTTTCCCACTTCTCTCTATCACCTGTTCCCAATCCTTTCCTAACGCTTCTGAATGTTATCCTTGGGTACACGCTGCCTCTGTTACCTGAAATGGTTGATAATTCTAAGCTTTGCATACTTCATTACGGTTACTAGTTTCTTTATAGACCTGCTAGTTATTTGGGCTGGAATTGAGCCATGGGGATGAGTTAATTTTCAGCTCTAAAAGGGAACCAAGTCCCTCTCAGGGGTTTCACTCATCTTTATCCAACAAGTAGGCCTTGTCTATGCTGAGTCAATTTTCCAAAATGAGGTTCAGTTTTGTTCCACATTTTTCTAACACAATATCCAGGGCAAGATCTCTTGGGGTGATACTTGGCAACGTCTAGTTTTGCTGGTCTTAAAGTCAGATAGCCTGGTGTCTATATGGTCCACTCATTTGTTGAGGACCATGTGAACTGTGAGGTCCATTGTGCTATCACGGAGACTTCCTTCAGAGCTTTCTTGCTTCCAACTTGCCCCTCTGTAAACATAGCTGAAAAAACACCTTTAAAAATGAGGAGCAAGGCAGATCCCCTTCTTTTTTATTTTACTTTTTCTTACTTTTATTGGGGGCTCTTACAGCGCTTAGCACAATCCATACATTCATCCAGTGTGTCAAGCACATTTGCACATAGTCCTCCACCCTCATTTTCAAAGCATTCTCTTCCCACTTGAGCCCCTGATATCAACTAACCCTTTCTTCCCTCTCCCTCCCCCATCCATCCTCCCTCATGAACACTTGATAAATTATAGATTACTATTTTGATATCTGACATTGTCCTCTGTCATCCCTCACCCATTTTTCCATTATTCATTCCCCTGGGAGGGGTTTATAATTGATCCTTGTGATTGATTCGCCCTATCTACTCATGTCCTAATCTTCCTGGTATCTCTACTCTCATTGTTGGCCCTGAGGGGTTTATCTCTCCTGTGTTGTGTGCTCTTATCTATAGCAGAATGCTTGTTCTGAACTAATCCAATTTGTAAGGTAAAATTGAGGTCATGATTGTGGGGGGGAAAGAAACACCAAAGAACTAGAGGAAAGTTGTGTTTCATTGGTGCTATACTGCACCCATATTGGCTTCTCTCTTCCCTTTGATAGCTCTATAAGGGGATGCCCAAGTGTCTACAGGTGGGCATTGGGTCTCCATTTTATGTCCCACCCCCTTCACATTGGGTATGATTTTGTTCTGGGGTTAGATGCCTGATACCGATCCCATTGACACCTCATGCAGATCCCTTCATTAAAATTTTTTATCAACTTCCTATTTTGTTGGCATAACCCTGGACTACTAGCCTGGTCTATGAGTCATCACAACTTTGCCTTCCTCTTCTGGTCTCATCTCTCTGTCAATGACTGCTCTTCAGTGGCACTGGTTTTCTTTCAAATTCTACAGTGTGTGGAGCTTTTTCCAAATTTAGGACTTTCCACATGCTTTTCCCTCCTTCTATCATGTACCCACTCATATTTACTCTATTCCTATGACTTGCATATTAATTTCCTATGAAATTCTATGACTTCCTATCACCTCTGTGGAGTGGCATTCTGTGAGCAACTTACCTACTCTAATGGCTCATTTTTGAAATTTGTCATCACGTGTAATTATATATTTATGTGTTAGTGTAGTGGTGCTAACATTTTAAAATATATCCTAATTTATGTTTATGTATCAGTGTCTCTCTCACTGCCCCTGACTTGCTTGGTAATTTGCTTCCAGAAAGAGAAAAAAAGATTTCAGGTGCTTGGACCTTTTAGTAAGTCAACAGACTTGCAAATTGGGCACAGAGGGGAGAGAGAGAGAGAGAGAGAGAGAGTTATCTGGACCTGCTTGGCTTCTTGTTAGTGTATCACATGCCAGATTTGGTTGACAAGGGACAAGCCTAGGGGCCCTGATGGTGCAGTAGTCTTAAGTGGGATGTTAACTGCAAAGCCAGCAGTTTGAATCTGCCAGTCAGTCTATGGGAGAGAGGCTAGGCTTTCCAGTCCTGTACAGAGTCACTTACAGTCTCAGACACAAACCCACAGGGGCCCTACTGCCTTGTCCTGTAGAGTCACCCTGAGTCGGAATCCACTCGATGGCAGTGGGTTTGAGTATTGAATCTAATTCAAAAGAGAAATTAGCATGAAGCCCCATTCCTTCTAAGTTCTATAGAGAACTGCCTGATGGAGACACTGATGCTATGGAATAGCCAGGTCCTGAAGTTTCCTTTTCAGGCATCAATTAGGTTCAACATGGAATACTCCAAAGGCATAGAGCATGTTCCAGTTTGAGAGACTAGCAAGGAGATCCTTCACTCTGACTCGGAAAGGCCTGGCAAAAAGAATAGACATGGTAGTTTTTGGGCTACAGATACTAGCAGCTCATAGCTCATGCCTGCAGGATGGACCAAACCAAGCATTCTACCAAGTTTCAAATCAGTCACTCTGAGAGCAGTGCAGGGCTGACAGTACAGTGGGGTCCTTCACCATGTCCCAGTAGTAAGTCACATAAACATCTCACCCAGCATACATCTTGATGCCTTCTTGAAGTGGCAGGTGACGGTTTATAGCTGAACTGGAAAACAGAGAAACTCATTTATTAACCACTCAGATTAAGGATGGCCTAAAAAGATCTTTTAAAATATTGGATTTGGGCTGAGCCCCGGTGGCGTAGTGGTTGTGCACGGGACTGCGGCCCACTGGGATGGAGGTTCAATTCCGGCTCCCAGGAGCAAAGGCTGGGCCTCCTACTCCCACCACCTGAGGGCAGTGATGCCTAAAATAAAAAAAAAAATTAAAAAAAATAATAAAATAAAATAAAATATTGGATTGGACTAAATTATAAACTGTAATGTATTGAATAAAGTAATATTCTTCTGCTGAGTGGCAACTCTGGACCCAGTTAGTTAATTAGAAACAATGAAACACTGCCATTGGGTTGATTCTGATTCATGGCCACACTATATAGTTTCTGAGCCCGTGAAAAGCTTTATGAGTAACAGAGAACCTCATCTTTGTACCTCAGCGTGACTGGGAGATTTGAACTCTGATTGTGGTTCAAATGCTTACCCACCAGACATTGTTTAACTAGTTACAAACAATATTTTAAAATTTACACATATTTTCTGCTTTTATGGGGACCAGTATAACAAATACAGCAACTCTTACATTTGATTACTTGTTTACTATCTATATCCTCCTTTACCGGGGTAGGTCTAAGAGAGTAAGGGGCATATTCTCATATTCCTAGATGTTGACATACCGTCTAGGATATAATGTGTCCAACAAACCTTTGTTGAATAAGTAAATAAATAAACCTAGGTTAAGAGTGTATTTATGGATGAGTCCTGGTGGCGTAGTAGTTGTGCGCAGGACTGCAGCCCACTGGGATGGAGGTTCAATTCCAGCTCCACGGAGCAAAGGCTAGGCCTCAGTGATGCCAAAAAAAACCACAAAAAAAATTTTTTTTAAAAAGTGCATTTAAACAGACAGTATGATAAAGAGAAAAAAACACTAGGTTCTAACCAGTTTCAACACTTGGTTTTGCTTCTAAGTATGTGCGATCTGGTGTAAGCTGTTAGAATTCCTATGGATATCAATATATGCAAATATGTAGCACTTTTTATAGCTGTCAATTTCTTAGGTGTTGAATAGACAGTTTTTCAATCATTTATTCACTTCTTAGATTAATAATCACTATTGAAATAATATCAGCTTTTTGAAGAAAAGACATGATTTAAATACAGTTAATCAAACTCCCAACCACTATTAAGGAAGACACCAAAGTTTTGCTCTGACTCATGGCTAATAATTGGAGAACACTGGCAATATTTCATATTATTCTACTTTTAAAGTGAGGCTACCTAACATATTATCAGTTACAATTGACTACTAATAGCAAATCACTATTTGTTTTCCTGTTTTTACGTGCATTTCCAGGTGGAATTTAATGATCCAATGCTGGGCTCAAGAACCTGACCAAAGGCCTACTTTTAATAAGATTCAAGACCAGCTTCAGTTACTCAGGAGGCTATCCTTAAACAATATTTCCCAATGCCACGATCAAGCAAGCCTCAGGGGAGTCATAAATGAAGGCTTTGAACGTAAGTTTGATTCTGCTTCAGAACTTTATGCTTTTCTTTCAGGGTTAAAATGGGATGTGCACAAAAAGGCATTTTAGGAGTTAAAAGATTCATATGTTGTTATCATTATTAATTTTCATAATATGTGTAATTACATGACACTTGAAAATTATTCAGTATTTCACACAGAGAAATCTAAAAGGTAGGGATATGGCCCTTGGCTTTATGATCTAAGATGACCAGGAGGAGAATGGAGATGGTAGACGATGTTCGTGAAGTCTCTGCTTCCCCACTCGATCGGCTCTCCCAGTGTGAATGACACACATAGAGGTGAGCTAACTGTGTGCTTGTCATGGGCATTGTCATCATCCATCGGTGCCACCCTTCCTGCTTATTTTGCTCAGTTCCTTTATCCCCAAATCTCTCCCCTGACTTCCTCCCTTCCCCCTCTCCCATAGGGAATAATTCTTATGTCTTCCATATGTATCTTTTTATTTGTATGCTTTCCCACAAAATATGGATTGTTTTTGTAGGTATGTGTGGCTATAGTATACTTTCCTTTCTTTTTTCATTAAGCACTCATTTTTAAACATTTATTTGTGTTGTGATATATTATATGAAATTCATTACTTCTAACTCCAGTAATTCTGGTTCGTTAGTATAGTGTATCACACCTTGTTAAGATCTAGTCTGATTTTAAGACTGATATTTTTGGTAATTTAAAACTGTAATTTGGTGCTCACTTTGGCAGCACATGCACTAAAATTGGAACATTGCAGAGAAGATTAGCATGGCCCCTGTGCAAGGATGACATGCAAATTCATGAAACGTTCTAACTGAAAAAAATTGTAATTTGGAGAAACATTTTATGCTTTCAGTTCAAGGAAGAGTATGAAATAGAATTAAATCAGTAATCACTTAATTAATTGTCAAGTCTGATTGATGAAATGTTTGCCTACTTGTGTACAGAAATGAATTTTAAATGTCCTCTAAGCTTTTCCTAGAACCCCTTTCCATGATTCACACTTTGCAGGGTCCTGTTGTTTGACTGTCCAAATATAGTCCTTTTGGTTGACTTAGAAGATTGAGCTTGATTGGAAAAGCACCTGGAACCAAGACTGAAGACTGACAATAATGACCTCAGAATTAGACCTCTTGGTCTTGCAGTCATTGATTGTGAGATGGTTCAGGATAGAGACATTTCCCTTCAATGCTTCATTTAACTAACAGCAGGGAGTTAAAAAGAAACCCAAGTTTACTTGTCTGATTTGCTATGTTTCTGACTGCACAGTAGTTTATAGTGCGATGCAGGATAAATCCAGAAGCAATGTGACACTAACTCTCATTGTCGGTCTAGTCTGACCCCTAGTGACTCTTTAAGAAGAGTAGCATTGCCCTATTGGTTTCTGAGGCCATCATTCTTTCATAGGGCATAACCCAGATATCATACAATTCTTATCTTGATAGTCATATCAAGAAGTGTTATACAACGCTACTACAATCAGTTTCAAAACATTTTCTTCTTTGTTTTCTGTTACCAGCTCCTAATTACCATTACCATCTTGTCCGTCACCTCACCTCCACCCAGGAACCCCTAATCTAGTTATTATCTCTATAGGTTCTTCCACCTAGCTTTCCGTTACTGAAAAATAAAGAAATATATGTATCAGAGAGTCAAGAAGCTGCCAATAACAAAATGCAATAGAGACAAACCCAAGTTTGAAAGAAAACAAAAAATATTAAAAACCAGAGCAAAATAAAAGTGTTGAAAAAGAGATCAAATGATGAGATTTAAACCCCTTGAGTCAGATTTTTCATTTTAATCTATTTAATAATCTCTATATCACTCTCTATTTGATAACCAGGCTATTCCCATCCCTTGATTATGGTCAGAAAAAAATCACCGGAGGTTTACTCTGTGTATAGATCCTGCTTGGGGCTTCCACTGTCAAGTATAACCTTCTGCAAACCAGAATTTCACAACTTTAGCTCCAATACCATATCCTCCTTTGAATTAATATTCCCTGAGTCATAAAGGCTGGATTGCTTCTCCCATGTAGACTTAATTGACTTCTCACTTAGGTGCTCCCTTGTTTTAACTCAAGCTATAAGATCCCAGATGCGATTCTTTCTGATAGTCAGGCATCATTTAGTTTCTTCACCACACTTTGCAGTAGCACTCATGTCTTTCATGTTTCTTTCATGAGGGTGAGGATTGAGCAGGGCCATGTTGTAAGAACGAATTGTTCCTAGATTGAAGCTAGGGGTAAATGCAAGCCTCAAATCCATTCCTTTATCTAAGTTTTACATATGCCTCTGGTTCACCTTAGAGGCAATTTTGTTATTTTGTGTTAGAGAACTTTATGGGTAGTCTTCCTGGAGCATAAGGTCTTTCTGTTTATCCTGTCATTGATCTAGTCCAGGAGTCCATGGTAATGTAGTTAAAACACAACTAAGAAAAGGATAGTACACAGGTGCAGACTGACTACAAATCACAGAACATGATTGTTGACTTCCACAGATTAAATACTTAAGTGACTGGACACTACTTACACAAACAATGGGTTTGGGTAATCAAGCAAAACTTAAAATAATCTTCAAGGAGTAGAAATCCTTATCTTTCTCACTGGGTGGTTGGTTTCAAACTGCTCTTGTGGTTAGCAACTCAACACATAACCAGTTATGCCACCAGGGCTTCTTTTAATGAAGATTCCTACATTTTGTTTGGGTGTTTTTTTTTTTGTTTTTTTTTTGGCATCACTGCTCTCCGGTGGTGGGAGTAGGAGGCCCAGCCCCACTGCTGGAATTGAACCTCCATCCCAGTGGGCCACAGTCTCGCGCACAACCACTACGCCACCAGGGCTCAGCCATTTTTTTTTTTGATTCCTACGCTTTGTAGCATACTTTTAGACTTACACTAGTAGATAATATTTGCCTTTCATTGAGTGCCATTTAAAAATTTTTAAACTTCATGAGATTACTTTTTTGATGCTCTGACTACAGGTGAATAATTTGAGGTTCTGATAAGTTAAATTATATGGTCAGAACACATGTATTGTAAAGAAATGAATACTGGTTCATATCTGGATTTGTCTAACTCCAAAGCCCAGCTTCTACCTACTACATAGTGCTGGTTTCCACATACATAGCCATTTAAGTTCCACATGCACCTTAATGTGTCCATACATCTCATATAACTTTTATGTGGATGAAATATAAATGGCGAACCCTTCTTAGGGATTTCAATTTGAAAACAAGTTTTTATTTTTGCCTTACCTAAAATCTATATCTTTTCCATCAGATCACTGAATCTATCCTTATTGAATTAGCCTCTACTTACTGGATGGCACCAATACCCCATCCTTCTGCCAAAGGAATAAAAAACCCAGGAATAATCTCTAATTTCTCTTTTTATTCTATTTTTCATATACAGTAAGTAACCGTGTCTGATCCATGTTTCTCTCTATTGTAAGATACCATTGAGTCTATTCTTACACACAGCAATCCTATGTCCAGCAGGACAAAACTGTCTTGTGCTATGCCATCTTCACAATTGTTACGTTTAAGTCCATTGTTTCAGCCACTGTGCCCATCCATGTCTCCTATAAGATCTTTCTCTTCTGTCCTGCCCCTCTACCTTAGCAAGCATGATGTCCTTTTCCAAGGACATGTCTGTCCTGATAACAAGTCCAAAGTACATGAAGTGAAGTCTCACCAGCCTTGCTGTAAGGAGCACTCTGGCCGTTCATCTTCCCACACACACACTTGTTTGTTCTTCTGGCAACTTATGACGCTTTCCACAGTCTTCTCCAATACCCAGCTGAAATGCATCTATTCTTCTCAAGTCCTCCTTATTCATTTTTTCAGCATTTACAAGCAACCAAGGTAATTTAAAATATGTTGACATTAATCAGAAACACTTAAGTCTTCAGAGCCACATCTTTATTCTCTAACAATGTAAAAAAGGTCTTGTATAGCAGATATATTCAGTGCTTTTAATTCTTCACTGCTGCTTCTATCACATTAATTTAAAGTAAAATGAAAGCTTTAAGAAAGTCAATGTTTCTTCCATTTATTATGATGTTGTTCATTGGACCAGCTATGAGGATATATATGTGTGTATGTGTGTGTATCTATCTATCTATCTATCTATCTATCATATATATATATATATATATATATATATAGAGAGAGAGAGAGAGAGAGAGAGAGAGGTGTTTCATTTCAAGCCCTCTTCACTCTCAGTCATCTGTTCATCGCTTATTTTTTTAAAGAGGCTTCCTCCAATCCTTATGCTCTACTCTCCTTCATAGCGTCTCTGTATCAGATTATTTTTCAGCATACTAATTGAATTAATATGCCACACTGATTGAATATCTTTGATGAAAAGATACAACCCCAATGCCCACCTTTCCTGATTTTAAGCCACGAAGTGTTACTTTGTTTAGTTCTAAGGAAGCCTTTTGATCTATGTGTAGGTTGCACATGAGGACAATTAAATGCTCTTCACTTGCCATTTTTTTGCAATGCTAACCATAGGTTAATAGTCAATAAACATTAGTCAATAACACATAAGTAAAATCTTTCTGGGACTTTTTGCTTTCAGTCAAGATCCTTCTGATGTCAGTAATGATATCCCTTGCTCCCATCCTCTTCTGAATCCAGCTTCTATTCTGGTCCGCTTCCTGTTGATGTTCTACTGTAACCATTTTAAATTTACTTTTAGCATAGTTTTCTTGAATGTGGTATTAATGATTTCTTGATGATTTCCACATTCTGTTGGGTAACCTTTCTTTGTAATGGGCCCAGATGTGGACCTCTTCCAGTCTTCTGGTGAGGTGTCACTAGTCTCTTGGCATAGTTTGGTGAGTGCGTGCGCCCAGTCCTACATCAGTGTGTTTTCATATGTCACTTGCTATTCCATCAATTCTTGGGAACATTTTGCCCATCACTCAGTGCAGCTCGGACTTCAATATCATCAGTTCTTGATCATACACTACCTTGGGAAATGGTGGGTCGTCAACGAATTCTTCAGGGTGTTCTGACTCTGTGTATGCTTGGTATCTACTTTTTTTGGGGGGGGGCATCACTGCTCTCCGGTGGTGGGAGTAGGAGGCCCAGCCCCACTGCTGGGACTGAACCTCCGTCCCAGTGGGCCGCAGTCCCGCGCACAACCACTATACCACTGGGGCTCAGCCCTTGGTATCTACTTTTGATGGCTCCTACGTCACTCAGTTCAATATTTTGCCCTTAGAAACCCTCAATCTTGCAACATGAAGTTTTGATTTTTCTGCATTTCTTTCAGCTTAAAATAATTCTGAGAATGTTCTTCCTTTTTGTCTTTCTAATTTCAGGTCTTTGCCCGTGACTGTAATACTTGATCGTCCCATGCTGCCCTTTACATTTTTGGGTTCAGCTCTCTTGCTTTATTATTTCTTCCATTTGCTTTAGCTATTGTACATCCATGAGGCGGTTCAAAGTCTCTTCTGATATCTCTCTTTCTAATAGTCTGTGGATGTTTGTTCCATATGGGATGTTCTTTATGTCATCCCATGCTCATCAAGGGTGTCTGTCTCTTGTGCTTAATGTGTCAAGTCTGTTCTTGAAATCGTCTCTACATTCTGGTGGGAGACATTAAAGAATGTATTTCAGAAATGTTGGGCTTGTTTTCATTTTCATCAGGTTTAACTTGAATTTACATATGAGAAATTTAGGGTCTGTTCCAAAGTCAGCACCTGGAATTGTTTTGGCTGATAATATTGAACTTTTCCATCATCTTCTCCCATACATATAGTCATTTTATTTCTTGTGCATTCAAGCTGACAAAGTCCACGAGTATAAACCCCTGTTTATGTTGTTGGAAAAAGGTACTTGCAATGAAATGTTAACTGGTAAGGCCTATCATATTTTATTCAACTTTGGTTCCTTAATTAAGACCATATTTTCATTTATGAATTCTTCTTATGTTTACAACTTTTGCATTTCATTTTCCAGTAATTATCAAAGCATCTTGACTGCATGTTTGATCAAATTCAGACTGAACAAGTTAGAATAACTCTTTAATTCTTTCATGACTACCTTAAATGGTTAGTACATAAAATTAAATAATAATATAAACTATACTTTCACATAACCATACAGATATTATCCTATCACAGACAGCATTATATTTCTTTTTTGGGGAGGGGGCATCACTGTCCTCTGGTGGGAGTAGGAGCAGCATGGTATTTCTTTTTTTGGGGGGCATCGCTGCCCTCTGGTGGTGGGAGTAGGAGGCCTAGCCTTTTGTCCTGTAGAGCTGCTGCTGGATTTGAACCTCCATCCCAGTGGGTCACAGTCCCATGCACAGCCACTATGCCTCCAGGGCTTAGCCTATATTTCAAGATTGATATTGAAATGTTCTTTTTGACAATAAAAGCAAAGAAATTTCTTTTGTGTCATTTGCAAGCAGCAAAATGAGGAATTGAAGCACACGCTGCTTCTGAAATATTTTAGCCTTGAGTATGGATTATAACTCAATATAAAGAAGACCCAAATCCTCACAATTAGACCAATAGGCAACATCATAGTAAATGGAGAAAAGGTTGAAGTTGTCAAAGATTTGGTCTTGCTGGTACCACAATAAATACTCATGGAAACCACATGCAAAATATCAAAAGACCTATAGCATTAGGTGAATCTGCTGTGCAAGACCTCTTTAGAGTATTAAAGAGCAAGGATGTTATTTTGAGAACTAAGGTATGCCTGACCCAAGTCATGATATTCTTCATTGCATCATACAAATGTGAAAGTTGGACACTGAATAAGGAGAACTAAAGAAGAATCGATGCATGTGAATTTTCATACTGGGAAAGAATAATGAAAGTAACATGATCTGCTAAAAGGACAAACAAATTTGTCTTGGAAGAAGTAAGCTCAAAGCGCTCTTTAGAGGCAAAAATAGTGAGAGTTGATCTTACATACTTCGGACATGTCAGGAGAAACCAGTCCCTGGAGAAGGACATCCTATTCGGTAGAGAGGCATCGGAACAGAGGAAGACCCTCAAGGAGAAGAGTGGCACCCTGGCTGCCACACTGGGCTCAGGCACAGGCACACTTGTGATCATAGCACGGGACCAGGCAGTGTTCCGTCCATTGTGCGTGAGATAGTGATGGGTCAGAATGAACCTGAAGGCACCTAACAACAACATCAATAAGAGTGGCCTGCAACAGAGGAAGTAAGAAAAGACAGAGCTGGAGTATTTACAAAGGAAAGAAGACTAACAATTCCTCAAGGCAAGCCTATCTATAATTACTTTTAAAAATAAGTGATTATATTTAACCATAGATAAATTCTTTGCCAACTGTTATGCTTTGGTATGCTTAGCAAACCAAAGGAAATCTATCTTCATTTTTCCCCCCATCCCTCCCACCCTTCATTGTTATTGTAGGAGATAAACAAGAAATTAATAAAAGCCATCAGAGGAACATTTAAAAAGGAGACGTGGTATTACCATTATGAAGAGCAATAATACCATGCCTATCCTATGGTCCTACTGACCTAATGGAATTGAGAGAGAGATTAGTAACATATCTGGGCATCCAGTAAAAATATCCCAGTGACTTCATCCACACATTTGTGTAAACATCACCTCATCAGCCTCAGGGAGTTCGACAGGAAACAAATCTAAATGCTCCTCTGCTGTTCTAAACATAGCCAGTCAGCCGGCATATGTCTTGTCTGTAAATACCATTTTACTTGGAAGTCTTTATTTTAATATTTCTCTCTTAAAGAGAGGGTGGAGGCATGTGTGTTGTCTTTGTTCAAGGTCGCTGCTTTTGAAGTCTGACCTAAAGACTTTCTATTAAGTTGTTTTTCAATAAAAATAAACAAACAACACACACACATACACATACCACTACTCTAGTGTCATGCCCCTCTTTCTAAGGACTTTATGCAGCAAGAAGATGTACTAATTGTTGAAAGCTTGCAGGTTCAAAATACTAAATGTTGCTCTAAGTACAAAGAACCAATGAAATACTTTCCTAAAAATGCATTTGCCTCTTATAAAATATGATTTTTTAAACAACTTAACAGCAGGCTAAGCAAATGAACCCCTATTTCCATAAGAAGTTTCCCAATATGTTTTTTAATGAATTAAACGTTTTAAATGAAGCAGTTGACAAAATGAATAGCTAGAGTTGTGTATATTATAGAGTTGTGTTTTTGTAGATGTTTTTATTTTCCTTTAGACTAACTACTTTCTTCTTTAAAAATCACTTCATTGGGGGATCTTACAGCTCTTATAACATTCCATATATCAATCATATCAAGTATATTTGTACATATGTTGCCATCATTATTTTCTAAACTCTTTCTATTTGAGCTCTTGATAGCAGTTTTTTCCCTTACCGCTCCCCTTCCATTCTTGTGACTCCTTGTTAAATTATAAAGTATTAGTGTTTTCATATTGTACACCACTGCTCTCATGCTTCACCCACCCTGCAGGGTGGGGTGCGATAGGATTAATGCATTGACCATTGTGATTATTTTCTCCTTCCTGCCACCTTTCCTCTGCTCTTCTCGTATTGCTAGCTACTCCCACTTCTGTTCTTGGTGGGTTTAACTGACCTGGATTGCATGTGACGTGAGCTCTTATCTGTACCATGTACATGCTCTGGTCTAGCCAGAGCTGAAAGGCGGGACTGGGGTCATGATAGTGGTGGGTGAGGAAGTCTCAGAAAATCAGAGAAATATTGTGTGTTTCATTGATGCTATACTGTGACCTGGGTTCTTGTCCCTTCCTTGTGACCCTTCTGTGAGAGATGTCCTATTGGTACAGAGGGGCTTTGGGTCTTTGGTCCACCCACCCACCCCCTTTGTTGTCAACAATATGTTTTGTTTTGAGGCTTCTGGTGCCTGTTACTTGATTCCATTACCACCTCATGATCACACAGATTTTGTGTTTCTTCCATGTGGGCTTGTTGCTTTTTTGCTAGCTGCCCGCTTGTTTAATTTCAAGTCTTTAAGACCCAAGAAGCTATATCTTTTGATAGCCGGGTACCATCAGCTTTCTTCACTACATTTGCTTATGTTCCCACTTTGTCTTCAGCAATTGATTATGTCAGGAAGATGAGCATCACAGGATGCCAGCTTGTTAAAACAAAGTGCTATTGCATTGAGGGAGGGCTTGAGCAGAGGCCCAAAGTCCATGTACTTCCTCAATGTATTGCCATATAAATATATGTTCATATGCCAATACCATTTTTTGGGGGGGGTGGGGGTGGAAGTCACTGCCCTGGTGGGAGTAGGAAGCCCAGCCTTGCTCCTGGAGAGCTGCTGCTGGATTTGAACTGCCAACCCTGTGGGCCGCAGTCCCGCACTCAACCACTATGCCACCTGGGCTCAGCTCCAATAGCTCTATTTTTATGAACATATTTATAGTGTGATGATGGGACGGGAAGAAGGTAAAATGAAACAGGAAATATTTAAGAAGCAGAGCTATGGATAGAGGTATAAACATAGGTGTGCACTCATGAAGACTAATTTCTTGAAGCATTTTAAGAATATCCTGATTTTCCCAATAATTTAGGCTCTTGGAATATTTAATATTTTAGTATATGTGCTGCTGAAGTGAGCATGAAATATATAATATTTAGTGTCTCATTTCTTCCTAAATTAAAAAAATTAATCGGCATCGTCTCTAACTAATCATTCTTAAGAGGATTGCCATGGCAATTGATATATATTAATCATAATCTCCAACTCTTGGATTCTTCCATAAGTATTCAGCATGTAAGCACAAATCAAATTTGAAAGCTGATAAATTCTTTGGGGGCTGGGGGAGACATGTTTTTTGGAGGACCTCAACACCCTCTGGTGGTGGGAGTAGGAGGCCCAGCCTTGCTCTTGGAGAGCTGTTCCTGGATTTGAACCTCCAACCCAGTGGGCCACGGGCCCATGCACAACCACTACACCACTGGGGCTCAGCCTGGAGATATTTTATAATACAATCCAACTACTTGCTGTTGTGAAATAGGCCAGAATGATGTTTGAGCAATAATATGGAAAGTCAGATAGTGCCAAGGAGCCTGTGTGTCTGTAGCTGGGTCATCGTGACCTTCAGTGCTATGTGGATCTGCAAAAGAAAGGTGCACTGACAGCACAGGATAGGGAGAGCAATTCATTTATCTTAAAAAAAAATGGAGTCCCCGGATGGTACAAATGATTAATGATCCTGCTGTTAACCAAAGAGTTGCAGGCGCTCCAAATCCTGCCACGGGTACCTCGGAAGACAGACCTGGGGATCACCTTCTGAAAAACCAGCCATTGAAAGAAACCGGAGGGAGCCCAGTTCCATTCCGGCACACAGGGGCTTGCCAACAGACTCCAGGGGAGCTGGTTGGGCTTAGGTTTTATAATGAAACAAGTTTATCATTCAGGTTCAATCACTCAGGAGATTTAAATCAATTCCATTAGGTAAATGTGAATGTGATGCTGCTTCCCTTATTCCCTTTTTTTTTTTTTTTTTTGGTTTTAGACCATCACTGCCTCTGGTGGTGGGAGTAGGAGGCCCATCCTTTGCCCCTGTGGAGCTGGAATTGAACCTCCATCCCAGTGGGCCACAGTCCCGCCCACAACCACTACGCCACCGGGGCTCAGCCCGCTTCCCTTATTCTTTAAAATGATCTCATTCTCTCATTCAAGGAGAAAAAGGACAGTTTTATCCAACTGTGAGGACCCTTAGTAGCATAGTGGGTTATGCTTGGGGCTGCAAACCCCACAGTCAGCAGTTGGAAACCACCGGGCACTCAGTGGGAGACAGATGAGACTCTGTACTCCTGTAAAAATGTCACACACCCTTGGAAACCACAAGAGCACCTCTGCTCTGTCTGCGAGGGTTACTTTGAATCGGAATCAACTCGATGGCAGACAGCAAGGGAGTACGAAAGCCGATGATCCTAACTTACCGTAATTCTGCTTCGAAGGATTTTCTTTGCCTGATTTGGGGTGGGGGTGGGGGAACATTGCTAGGTTTCCCAGGGTCCCTCTGGGTGGACTCTCACCTTTTGGCTTGCAGTGGGTGTATTAACCATTGCCATCATCCAAGGACTCAATTAATTCCAAATAAACCAATTCAGATAGGAACACCCAGAAACTAGAAAGCATTGATGGAGACAAACAATTCCCATGAAATTCATTTGTTAAAAATTATTCATCATTTGATTCCCTAGGGCTACATTAAATATTTAGGGGGCTCCAGAAGGTGTCTCTCACCAAGAGTTTTACACTGACTTGGGGAAGGGGGGGATTAAATGCAGCGTTTAAGTAGACAAAGGCAAAATAATGTCAGCATAATAAAAGAAGGCTGACTGCCCTTTGGCTGCCTGCTTCCCTGCTTTGACCTACACTCCATGAGGCTGTCTAGAATCATGGCGCTTGCAAGGGGACTGTGCTGTGGGACAAACTGCCCAAGCCGCCCCAGGTAGTCTCTTTTTAAATTCCAGTTTTGTGATTTTGGGAAAATGACTTAACCCTTCTGTGTCTCCATTTCCTCATTTGTAAAATAGGATTTTCCAAACACGTGCTTATTCTACTGACTACCTGAGATTCCTTTCACATCCTTAGAGGCCTCTTGGATGACCTTATCTCTTCAACACCAACATCAACTGCTTGCCCTTTAAAAATTTGCATACACATATCGCTTCTCGGCCTTTTGGCTAAGATCAAGTGTAAAAGTTTGCATATACCACAGAGTAGACCTGTCTCATGGGACATCTAAGATTGTGAACCTTTAAGGAAGCAGTTGGTACATCTTTCTCCCGCTGAAGTAGCTGGAGGCAGAACTGTTGGTCTTTCAGTTAGCGGTTGAGCACAAACCACTGTGCTGCCAGGGCTCTGTTCTCACATTCTCCTCCACAGAAGGTATCAGTTCCTGAGATATGTTCGCTTTTTTATCTCTAGTCCCATTAGAATGTAAGCTCCAAAGAACAACCACCTATGTTGCCATTACATCACACCAATACTTACAGGACATGGCATGTGGTCAGTATTTAATAAGTGTTATCTTAATCAGTGATCTGATAGCTTAAAATAAAGAAATAATCCCCTAGTTGCAGTCATTGTGTCAATCCAATTTCTTGACAGCGCTCCTCCTTGACATTTTACTCTACCAGCCTGATGCCCTACTGGGACTACTCTTTCCTGATAAGCTGTCCAAAGGGTGTGAGACTGCGCATTGCCATCCTCCCTTCTAGGAAATGTTCTGGAGACACTTCTTGGAAGACAGACTTGTTGTTCTATTGTCTGAACCCAAAGGAAATGATTCTTCTTTGGTCTTCTTTATCCATCATCCAGCTTTCATATGTAGATGAGACAATTGACACTGTAGCTACCTCACCTGCACCCTACTTTTCAAAGTAACCTTTTGATATTTTGTAGCAACTTTTCCCAGTGCAATATGTTAGTTATCTGGTTTCTTCCAATGCTGCTTCCATGAGTGTTGTTGTGGATCCAAGTGAGATGAAATTCTTGAAAACTTCAATATTTTCTTCATGTATGATGATGTTAGTTGTGAGTGCAGTTGTAAACTACTCCCTCCCAACCCCCAATTTACATTGAGTTGTAAACCATACTGACTGTTGTCTTTGATCTTCATCAGTAAGTACTTCAAGTCCTCTTGGCTCTCAGCAAGCAAGGCTGTGTCATCTTCATAATGCAGGCTGTTGTCAATGATCTTTCCTCTAATTCTCAGGCTGAGTTCTTGGAGTCCAGATTTTTATGGTACTTGTTAAGTATACAGATATAATAAATTCAGTGAGAACATATGCCCTGGTACACACATTTTTTGATGTAAACCTCACAATATTCTCTTGTTCTGATTGAGCAACTCTATCTTGGTCTCTGCAAATCTCTAAAGATAAGTGTTTCAGGTGGATGTGGCAGGTATGAGTATTCTAGACACAAAGGGCATTTGGGGGCCACTTATCATAGACTACTGTTTGCTCCACCTTCTAAGACAGAAGTAGTCGCCTCTAGATTCTTACTGTATTTTATGTACTCCTTCATTATAATATACACTAATTCCTATTCTAATATATGTGCTTATGTATTCTCTCCCTACTTCATCTCAATGGCCTCAAGTGAAGGGGCAAGTCCTGCTTATCTTTGTATCCAAGCACTTAACAATTCTCATAAGTATGCATTGAACAAAGGTGTGAAGTTGGTATTGCTGTGAATTATCATATAGCCTGCTTATTACAAATATGAGAAATAAGTGACTAGAGTAACTTTTCTATTTTTTCACAGATGAAGATGGCAGTATCATTTGTTTGAATTCAGATGACGTTGCACCAATTGCTCTAATGGAAGCCAAGAACCAAGAAGGTTTAAACTATATGGTGCTAGCTACAGAAAGCAGTCAAAGTGAACTAACTTCCGAGGGTCCTCTTGGCTCCCAGGAACCTGAATCTTGTGGTCTGGGGAGAGAAGTGAAGGAACCACATTCAGCCTGCCAAGAGGCTGACTTCCCTCCTGGCAAGCCTGAAGGCCTGAACTATGCCTGTCTCACTCACAGCCTGGGTGGAGATGTGTCCGATTAAAGGCTCAGCCTGGGAAATCAGAGTGAAGATAAACACCCCTGTTAAATAGTTGCTGAACCCAAACCATAGTAGAATGCTAGGTGTTATCAATGATTCCGAATTAATATGGAAAAAGTGGAGGGTTTTCATCTTGGTTCTAAGAGCCGGAGTTCCACTAAGTCAGTCTCCAAACCTGCTGCCTAACTTTCAGAAGAATTCATAGATGAACCACTAAGTTTATCGTTAGTAGAAAGTTTAAGGAGACCCACAAATCTGAGAGAGAAAACTCTTTTTTTCCCTCCTAGCCTGAGATCCATCACCATCCAGTAGCTGCTACCTTCCTGTCAGATGTGGTCACGCAATCATCTTAGCTACAGACAGGAATAAGTCTACTTAGGGCTCTGAAGGAAGTGGATGAGGAGCAAGCTTGGAGGGACAAATGAAGTGCCCTTTCCTATCCCAGAGGAAAGGAGAACTGGAAAACAAAACAAAAACAAGCAACTCTACACATACTGAAGGAGCAAATGCCTACGATACAGCAATCATTCTGAAATTTATTACTCTAATAAAACATTACCTTAAATCACTTTACTTACTGTGAAATATTATTTTTTTTATCTTGGTTGACTGAAACAGCAATTTCACTTATACTGAAAATAGAGTCATAATGATCTCTAAGTCCTAAAGTTTAGTGTAGTACATTTTGGGTTGTATACAAATTGCTCGTGACTTGTGTGCTATTATGGAAAGTACCCAATATTGCTTTCATATGCCATATCAATTCTATAGATAAACTATTTAAACTTATTTGTTTTTTTTTGGGGGGGGGAAATCACTGCATTTTGGTGGTGGGAATAGGAAGCCCAGCCTTGCTGCTGGATTTGAACCTCCAACCCAGTGGGCCCCAGCCCCGTGCATAACCACTACGCCACTGGGGCTCAGCCCCTGACACGTATATTTAGCATCAATTATCCTTACAATGAAATATGTGATATAATGTTCATTCAAAGTATGTGTTTTTGAAATACACACAAAAAATAAATAAAACCTATTTTAAAAATTCTTTGGAGAAACACACTGACGTAGAAACAATAGGCTTTCTTTCTTCCCTTTGTGGTTACCTAAGGAAACCTTTATAGAACGACAAGCCTTTCTACTCTCACAGAGAGCACCAGGTCTTCTACTCCAGAGAGAGTTGCAGCCTGGGGGGTGCACAGTGACAGTTCGACCCTGCCCGCCAGGGTTTCTGGGAGTCAGCATGGACTCAAAGGCTATCACTGAAACCCGACGGCCCCTTCTTCTCTGATGGGAGCACTAATAAAGCCATCCAGGTGCTGCTGAAGGTTCAGCATGCAGGTGTTGGCTGGAGAGAACCCAAAGGCAGCTCACCGCCTGTGTGTCGATTTTGACTCTCAGGGGCCCTACAGGATAGGGTAGAACCGCTCATGGGGGTTTCTGACACGCGCTCTGGGGGTGGAGAGCCTCAGTCTTTATTCCGCAGAGGGGCAGGTGGTTTCAAACCAGTGTCCTGGAGGCTAGCAGTCCATCGCATAACCACTACCCGACGTGTAACCACTCGGAGACCCTGCCAAGATAAAGCACATAATATTTTGATGAATACATTTTCTAAACACTGCTGTGGAAGGGGAATGTGTCACTCCGCCCACCCCCCACGCCCCCCACCCCCCCGCCAGGGAACCTCAGTTAATCTTTTCCTGGTTTAATCTTTTCCTGGTTTCGGGCCTGAGAAACTGCACAGGTAAGCGACTGTCTGGTGAGAAACATGGGGAAGACAGCATGCCAATCTGCGGTGAGGAGAGTCCAAGTCTAGGTCCCACCATGCGGGACCTGATGTTTGCCATAGCTGATGTCGCACTGAATAAGGGTGCATATTTTCCCCCTTCCCCTCGAGTGGAAATTTTTATTATTACTTTGATAGGCCAGCCTGTGATACCTCTTGTAGAGTTGGAGAACGCCTCCACCCGTTGATGTCTGGGGAGGAGCCAGGCTTCGCTGGCTTCTCCCGGGTCCCTTGCAGCAGCAGCAGCAGCAGGCAGGCACATGACCATCATGACTCAGACACACCCACCCTGGGCTTTCAGCGGCAACCTAGAGAGGCAAAGAACCCTGACCCCTCATGAATCCTCTCCAGTGATGGGCAAGACGGCAGGGGTCTGGCTCCTGGGCCACCAGAGGCAGGGGTGCAGGAAGTGGCATCCAGAGTCTGGAGCCAGTAGTGTCTCCTTCCTGTGGTGGCCGGACTGAGGCAGCCCCCCTATCTCCTTCTAGCCGTTCCTCCCACTCCTAAGTTGGCTTCTCCAGTCTCCCAAGTGCATCTGTGAGATGCCACCAGCTCTATCAAAAAATAATTTTCTGCTGATACAGCCAGAGTCGTGACTTGTGACCAGGCTCTTTGCTCTTGTGGTAATCATATAATCAATGGTCCATTTGAGATGATTAAGAGTGAAGGGGTGGAGTTTAGCCTGTCAATCAGGTCATAGCCAATGAGGCCTCTGTGTGGGCGTGCCTTCTAGAAACTCTGTATTCCTTCTTCGAGTTGGGACACACTCTCTCAGCTCACTTCCTGGGAGACATTGCAGTCGACAAAGCACATGGAGACAGGATGATGATAGTCAGAGCCTCTGGACTGGAGAAACCACTTGGAGACCCCTGCCAGACATGAAGTGCTTATCATGGCACTGGAGCCACCAGACTTCCTACCCACTGACCTGAGATCTTCCTGCATTCAGAACCATTGCATGTGTGTGTTTTTTTAGGCATCACTGCCCTCTGGTGGTGGGAGTAGGAGGTTCAGCCTTTGCTCGTGTGAGCAGGAATTGAATCTCCATCCCAATGGGCCGCAGTCCCTGCGCACAACCACTACGCCACCGGGGCTCAGCCCTGCATGTGTTTTATGAGTTTGAAGAGGAATATATAGATTGATATCAAACATACGGGCTAATATCAGACTTGTGGACTTGATGCTGACTGGGTTCAAATGTTTTCTTACTGTATAATTGCTCTTGTATAAAAATATTTCATAAAGGGCTGAGCGCCCGTGGCATAGTGGTTGTGCGCGGGACTGCGGCCCACTGGGATGGAGGTTCAATTGCGGCTCCTAGGAGCAAAGGCTGGGCCTCCTACTCCCACCACCTGAGGGCAATGATGCCTAAAAAAAAAACCATATATATATATATATATATGTCTATGAATTTGTTTCTCTAGTCAACCCCAACAGACATGACTCTGCTAATGCCCTAAACCTTTATTGTGGTATCTACAAAGGGATCAGGACATAAACCAGTTGTGTTTGCATTACAATACACAGTCCAATTTGGATTGATAGAACATCTAAAAAAGAAGAGTTTATTAAATGTCAAGTCTCAGCTGAAAAGTAAATTCAACTGAGCTGTCTTTTTAATAATGTGTATGAATAATGCACATAGGAATAGTTAATATAAAATTGTGTGAACAGTAGCATCTGGCTGCTGTCATGGCATATTGGGCTGCTAACCAAAAGGTCAGTAGTTTGAGACCACCAGCTGCTCCTTGGGAGAAAAATGAAACTTTCTACTCCAGAACCGAGCTACAGTCTCAGAAACTCGGGAGCAGCTTCACCCTGTCCCATAGAATTGCGATGAGTCAGAATTGACCCAATGGCAGTCATAGAAAATCCCTTATGTGTGATTGGCTACAGATAAAAGTAACTGATAAGCATTGGTGGTTGGGAGTATTAAAAATCACACACACGCAAGGAGCCCCAGTGGCTCAGTGGTCAAAAATCACATGCACTAACTTTTGAAATATTAGATTTCATAGTCAAAAGGGAAAAAATTGAAAATGGCTAAAACTGGCACATGTTGAAATGTTATGTTAGCATTCTCCCCAAATTGACTGAAACAATTCAAAACAAAAACAGTGAGTCATAGGGAGGAAATGGCATATTGCAGGAAAAGGCAAATTCAAAAGCCCTTCTTGAGATGGAAGCTTAGCGACACATGGCAGGAGCCAAACAAAGGCCGAGCGAGCAGAATACCGTGAGGGAAGGAAAAGTCTCGTAGTGGAGGCTAGATCATAGATGTCATGTAAGTATAGGAGGAAACGGGATGGTTGTGAGGACAGGAGAGGTTGGTTTGAGTTACAATTTATAAAGACCATCCTGGGTATTGTCTGAAGAACAGATTGTGTGGGATGGGGCAGGCAGAAGTCAGAAAATCAATTAGAAGTTTCTTTCAAAAAGTCAGTGGCTGTTGGTTTTGACACACTGTGGTCCCACATGTGTCAGAGTATGCTCCATACGATTTCCATGGCTTGTTCTTCCTCTGAGGTGCCTCTCGGCAGCCTCTCACCATCACCCTTTCAGTGGACAACCAACCATCTTCACTACCCAGGAACTCTGATGACGATAACGTGCCAGGCAAATCATCATGGTGTGGCACACGCTGGTAACTCAGAAAGTGATGCAAAGCTATGCACTCTTTACTTGCTTTGAAGTTGTGCTGCTGAGAGTCTGGATATGGTGTGTACATCTAATCTGCTTAGGGTTGTGTTTCTTGAAGGTGCTTATCCAACACATAAAATCGTATCAGCCGCATTCAAGAAGTGGGATAGCCTGCTTCTGAAGGGACTGGAGAACATCCTCTTGAGTGGCACATGGGACACAGAGAGAAGCAGTGACAATAGAGCTGCTGCTGATGTCGCTGGAGGTGAACCAGGAAAATGCTCAGAAGAAGCCTCTTGAAAGTACACTCAGGAATCTGAAAGATATGGAGGAAACCAGGCCGATGCAAAGAGAAGAGCGGCCTGATAACGAGAAGCTAGGCCTGGCAATCTGCTTCCCAAGAAAGCCCCAACTTTTTCAAAGAAAGGAAGAAACTCTGGATCACCTGAGTCTAATCAACAAACAATCATGGTTTTGGAAAAGTACCAGCTGGCATTTAGTTTTGGGTGTGTAGTTGAGTGGGGTCTCCAGGAGTCAGAGGTGAATGGCACAATGGACAACAGCAACACATAATTAAGGCTACACATTAGCTCCAGAGGGGCTTTTCATTATGTAGGGTACGGGGGGAGGGGGAGAGGTTCTCTGTTGCAGTGGGAAAAGAGATGGAGCTGAGGTAAAAACTCAGCAGTTGATAATGTTGCAGAGCTTCAGACATTTTAAATGTTGGGTTAAGTTAGGTCAGTTATGCAATGGTCAGATCCAGGTTAAGAAAACAAGGGGCCCTAAAACAGAGGATTGGGGCACTTCATTGAGTGCCCTGAAAAATAAGGCTTTGCAGCTGCCACCAAACCCACATGACTTGCAGAGATGTCCTTCCCTCCAAGCAATAGAAGAGGCCTCACCTGTGCAAAGATGTCCCAACTCCTCTATTGAAGGTCAGTCACATTGAGAACCAGTGTTAAGCCCCAGAACAACTTGAATGAAAAGACCCACGGAACTCACATGTAGCTTTAAGGAAATTACATCTCAAGAAGTTCCAAAAATAAGCTAGAAGGTACATGGGTAGTGCTGGGACTCCATTTTGAAGGTGCTTGATCAAGGGGATGGGAATGTAAGATTCAATAAGAAAGAAGTCATTCACTTGATGGTACTTTCTTGGGATATGATATTTAATATACTGGCAAGGATTCAAGATGGCGCCAACCTTCCGATACAAGGGATGGCCTTGAAAGCCTGGAGAAAACTAAGGCCAGGGTGAGTCTCCCTGTCAGACAGTAGAGGCAGAAGCACAAGAGGCCGCAGGAAGCAGGAATATTGGCAAGAACACAATAAGGTGAGGTCAAGAGATCACGCAGAGGATATGCCATTCCCCCAACCCACCAAGGATGCATTAGAGAAAGGGCACCAGCATCATGAAGACATCTCAGAGAGGCATCCTCTGCAGACCATGAATGATGGCAGAAAAGGTAGCCACAAAGCTAGACTTGCTGACAGGCACCGCCATGGTGAGTCTCTTTCCCATGTAGAGGCTAGCTATTTGCACTTGTCCAGCAGAAACCCAGAGAACACCATCACCATGATGATGGGCAAGCATCCAACAAGCTTGACCCTATGGAGTTGTGGACACAATTAATAACACCATGATGCTTCCCAGGTAAGAGTGATGAGCAGCCAGGGCTTAGCATCTATAATCAGAAGAAGAGAAAAAATGACAAACAGGAGGCTGATAGTTTTTCCATTCAAAACCATGATTCTTGATCCCAGTTGCCAGATGAGTCGGTTTTTAAAGCCATATCTTATCGGCAGAAGATGTGACCAGGCCCTTAGCAAACACTGTTGTAGAAAAGTATTCTTCTTCCACCATTCTCAAAGAGAAATAAGGATTTTTTTTCTCTGGCAACCATACACTGGGAATTACCAGGTATTTCTGATTAGACATTGATTTTAAGTTGATATTGGTATCCAGAAATTTAAATAGTCACTGAAAACAGCCCCTTTTAGAGTGGGCCTTATGATACTAGATATTAAATGGCGAAAGCCCAGCCTACAATATGTTCACTGAGTCTATAGCTCAGTAGTCATTTTCCTAATCCGTACAATGTGCAGTTGAGATCCACAAGGATAGCGATTGAAATAACTCCCTCATTGGTTTATGGGATAAAAGACATAATGTGAATGGCCACATAGAAACTTCCCAAACTGCTTTCCATATCTTTCCTCATCTAAAAGAGTAAATTAGAAGTAATATTGCAACTCAGGGCAATGCTAGAGATTAATTCCCCCATCAAAGATCTAACAGATCTCATTTAAGTCTCCACTATAAAAATAGGCCCGACATGCCTCCACCCGCCAATCTTCTTTATCAATTCTGACACCAGCTGTTCCTCCTACGACATTCTGTACTTCTCTTTCTTTCTTTCTTTTTTTTGAATTAGGCATCACTGCCCTCTGGTAGGAGTGGGAGGCCCAGCCTTGCTGCTGCTGGATTTGAACCGCCAAACCAGTCGGCCGCAGTCCCACACGCAACCACTACACTACCGGGGCTCAGCCATTCTGTATTTCTCTACTGTGTTTGATAACATTGCAAAGACCACAGACAATGCTCATGGTTATAGAGATTATTAGAAAACAGAGGTTACTATTTGGGATCAGAAATGTTATAGATACAGTTTGGCTAGGCTAGCCTCTTCTCAGTTATGCCTATGGGAAAGCCTCCTTCTGTTCTTGTCCTGACAGCCACACAGTCTTATGACCCCTGCCTTGCTTGGACACTGCTATAAAACTTTTTTGTACTATCAATTAAAACCCCAAAGGCACCGCAGTCTCAGCCTCCTAGTGCTCAACTCTAGCTCCTATGTCTCCAAATTAACTACCTGGTGGCCCCCCACTCCACAAATGAGTATCCTTTTGCAAGTCACTCAGTTTTACTTGCCCCATGAGTCAAGAAGCCCTCCAATTTTTCTCTTGGTTCACTGCTGCTACTGCTGCGGTTACTCCTCTCACGCTCCCTCTGGTGTCACAGCTTTCTGTGCCAGGATCCAGAAGGTTCAAGACACAGAAGTCTCAGGATCTAGAGAGGATGTGTTCCACTTTTGGCTCTTCATGCTTGATGGTGATGTAAGTCCCCTTTTCTGATGGTGAGATGGCAAAATCACATCAAACCCTGTTTGCTTGTGTTTCGACCTTGTTAATAATCACTCACAACTGAATCCTATTGACATCTTACCTTTTCCTTATGTAGACCCACCCACCAGGACAACAGGCAACCAGGCGGTGGAAATTAGCAAAGGGGATGGTGAAAAGACCCTCATTGAGTAATGTACTGCACGCACTGCAACCTGTCTGGCCCCTGTAGAAACTAGATGGATCTTTTGAAGTGAACAATTGAAAAATTTCATAAAGGAAAGCCAATAGTAGCGCAAGTTTCAGACTATATTCCCCATATAGTCTTGTTGCTAGAACAAATGAATAAAGCCTCAAGTTCAGAGTCTGCATATGTGTCTTGGCATCTGCTTCTTGGAGGATCCGAATTGACTCGCCCTCCTACTGAAGAGTCTATTGAGAGTCGCTCCTCTGGCTCATGGAGCCCCAGGGTGGTCTTGGCAAGACCTGTTGCCGTGGAGGGCAAGAACAGGGGTGGTGGTTTGGAGTGAGTGCAGGAGAACATGAAAGAGGAAGTGAAAGAGCAAGAAGCAGCCTCTTATGAAGCATTTTTACTGCTTAAATGTAGTGACACAATAGAGTAGCAATTGGGGCGAGAGAGCTAGAGAAGAATGTGTTTTAAGACTGAAATATTATGGCCTGTCTAGCAGTTAAGGGAAAGAGCTAGTAGAGGAGGAAGATGAGCGGGTAGCAGGCTAAAGCAATGTCCTTGAGCAGAAGGCAGTGGTTGACATGCAGTAAAAAAGGAAGGCATTTGGCACTGAGTTGCCTTCTGCAAATGACACAAGTTCTTCTAGTAGGAGGATTTTCTTTCCTGAATCAAACATCTGGATGTTGTATTTTTAAGAAAATTTTGTACTCTAAGCCACAAATCAACCTTTATATTTAACTTTCATTTGTACAAAATTTTAAAAGTAAATGTAACAATTTGTTCTTTCACACAATAATAGATGTTTCCGGGCTGAGCCCGAGTGGCGTAGTGGTTGTGCGCGGGACTGTGGCCCACTGGGATGGAGGTTCAATTCCGGTTCCCAGGAGCAAAGGCTGGGCCTCCTACTCCCATCACCTGAGGGCAGTGATGCCTAAAAAAAAAAAATAATAATAATAGATGTTTCCTATCCAACATACTTCATGTCTGATTAATGGTAAAGAATACTGTAGATTGAGAGTAAAGTGGATTGTGACAACCTTCTGAACATAAGGGTGTATTAGAATGGTGTACCAAATGATAGCATTGACAGGAGCCCTGGTGGATTACAAGTTGGTCTGCTAACCACAAGGTCAGAAGTTTGAAACCAACAGCCTCTCCTTGGGAGACTGGTGAGGTTTTCCATTCCTGTAAAGAGTTTCAGTCTTGGGAACCACAGCGGCAGTTCTACTGTGTCCTATAGGGTCACTGAGAGTAAGAATAGGCACAGTGACAGTGGGGTTTCCTTTTTTTTTCTAAGGGTTTTTCTAAGAGTTCTGGCAGGCGTGAGAGCACTAACTGCCCTCTGAATGGCAAAATTGCTTCTGCTCCATAGAAGAGGTGGACTTTAGCTAGACTTTGAAGAGCAAATTTCATTTGCATAAGAAGGCAGTGTCATCAAAAGTTTCTTTTTAATACAGTAGGAGGTGGAAATTTTCACTGGACCAGTTATGAAAAAGGTGAGATAGCATTACAGACTGCTCCAACTCAGGGAAACAGCAAACCAGAATTGTACTGAGGTCGTGTGGTCTTTCCTAGGGCTCACCTAACACCTTGTCTGATGTGACCTTGATGTGGTTGTGAGTATTGGAGGTAGACATGCAGGGATGCAGAAGAATTAGATCAGGACATTAAAAGCCAACGCGTGGAGTATTTTCTGTCATGCCACTTTAGATTCTCTGTTTATGACATAAAGGTCTCTTGGCATTAAAATGAAGGTTATCACTGGTACAGGAAGTAACAGAAATGAAGTAGGTACTCACTCTGCAATAAAACAGGGAGAACATGGGCTGAGCCCCGGCGGCGTAGTGGTTGTGCGCGCACGAGACTGCGGTCCACTGGGACGGAGGTTCAATTCCAGCAGTGGGGCTGGGCCTCCTACTCCCACCACCGGAGAGCAGTGATGCCCCCCCCCCCCAAAAAAAAACCAGGGAGAACATGTGGGCAGAAGCTTTGAGGATCTGAAAAGAATATATATTGTTAAACTTTATTCAGTGTCTTGTACTTGCTGCTGTTTTCCATCACACAGGAAGATTCGTTAGTTTCTATAATTCAGATCCCATTTTTCAAAGACCCCCAAGTCTAAATCAAGTGCAGGCATGAGTGCGACTGGGCCTACAGCACTGTCTTTCCCTTTTCAGTTTCAATGCATTTCATATCTCAAGCAAATGGGGGGGGGGGAAGGTAATACCCAGGGTAAGAGTTTTGAATTTTTAGTGCTATTTATTAAACAGACCTTGAGTCCCTAACTATATTTCTTACATATCAAATACCAAACATTGCAAGTTTCCATGAACCACGATGTGTCCTAATCACTTGCTGACCAGTTTGAAACGGTTTAGTAGCCCATTGTGAACGGTTTTCTTTCTCACCCCTTCTGATTATCTGCAACTTCATATTTCTGCTGTTGTTATTCTTGTTCCCCACCTCAGGGTGTGGGTCTGGCACTTCCCAAATCCTTGTCTTGCTCCTTTATAAAGCAGGACTGAAGAATGTGTTTTTAAAAAGAGTCTTTGAACAAGGAAGAACAAATAGCATAAGCTCTGTTCTCTGTTTCTGACCAAAATCTGTCTGTCAAAACCTTCTGCACTCGGTTTCTGAGAGTGGTTGAAACTGCCTGGGGGCAGAATGAGACTTTACCCCTCCACAAAACAGGGTAGAGTTCTCAGTCATACAGAAATTCCAGACACCGCGTCGTCCACTGTTATCAGGAAACCCCATGAAAAGCGGGTATAATTGAAAAGGAGAGTCACATGATAGAGGAGGGATGGATTACACATTGGGCAAAAGGGACTAGTACAAAAAAAATAGGATTGTCTGTAGTATAAATAAACTGTGGCGAGGGCAGAAATATATTTTATTTTGTTTCCCGTTCTGTTTCTTGATAATACCATTATAGTCAGAGGGCCAAATCACAGGGCTGTCAAGAATAAGGGCAAGACTGTAGTAATAGAATGAGTAGGAAAATAAATGAGCTCATGACATTCTCATCAATTGCCATTCTTATTTCGAGCATCTGTTGACCTACCATTCATTGTAAGGTCCTTGATTTCATTTTGATGAGAAAGATTACTGTTATTATTATTATTATTATTTGAAGTATTCTTTTAAAAGCTTCTGAAGTATAAATAGAAAGTTTCCCCAGTTGCAAATATATGAAAGGGCTTGTATTAGAAGATCCTGGAATTTTTTTTTCACAAATGTCTTAAAGTCCACTCATTTGTAGGGATTCCACTATGTCCCAAGGAAAAAATTGACAAGATCTAGATTTCTAGCAACAGTGTCAATATTGATTAGAAACAATAAAAAACCTATATTCTTTAGTTCTGTTTTCTAATGTGTAGTTTATCTTTAACCTAAGCATCTAATGTATAATAATAATAATAATAATAATAATAATAATTATATATTTATCAACTGTGAATTTTGGATAGAAAAGAAATAATGATGGGAGAGCAGATAGTTTGAGTGAAACACCTTTAGCCATTTGCGAACTTTGGCAGATTAAAAAGAGCAGGAGTTCGTGGGGAGACTTAAGGAAACAGGGAAGGAATTGGAATGACGCCATTGCCCTTTCTAGATGAAATAAATGAAGCCCAGTGAGGTAGAGGAATGTCTACCTCAAGTGGTGAGTTCTCAGAGGACCTTGGTTTTGTAGGAATGTACCAGTAAAGTCTATGAAATATTGGAGTTTGGAGTAGATGGCATCCAGCATTGTGGAAAGCATTTGGATTTTTCTCTTACTGGTTTCAACTTGGTTTTTCAAGTGAAAAATGCCAATTGATGTGAAAGGATGTGTTACCAGAGACATGCTCATTTCTCTAGGAAATCATATACATTTACTCCTAAATGTCAAACACCAATTCTTCAGCAACATACTTTCCTCCTTTTCTCTAAAAGGGAATTGGGAGACCTTCTCCACAGGAGCTTGAATGAGTAGCAGGAGCCCTACTGTATGATGTGGTGTGGTGGCCACGCGGGGGACCCTGTTTGTGCTGGAGCAGAGCTTTGGGCTCCAAAGAACCGGGAGCTGTTTGTTCTCAGTGCAGCCTTACCTTCGTAGGTGAGGGTCACTCTGTTTGGGGTACTATGATTGACAGCGCTACTCCAGTTCCAATTAGCACCATATAATATATTAGCAAGTGCTTTCAGATTATGAGTTAACATCACAAATATTTCCACCACGGAAACATCAGCTATCAAGTGTCTCTTCCATGATCCAGCGCTCTGGGGCTGGAGTTAGACACAAGGAAGGAGCAGAGCAGTTGGTCTGTCAAGAGAGAGCAATCATTTGTGTCTGTGCCTGTCTGAGGGCACACAGAGGCTCTGCTTTCTCAGTAGGCCTGCCTTGTGTGTGTGTGTGTGTGTGTGTACTTATACTTGTGGATCAATATTCTATTGTGTAGATGCTGTGGTGGTATATATAGATAGAGCTTGATTTATTTATGAAAGGTGAAGGAGAGTGGGGCTGAAGGAAACGTGCTATATATGTTCACTTACCTCTGGTACCTATGAAAATGATCAAACCTTCTGTTACACTGAAACAGCCACTATAATAATGATATTGCCCCTATGATGTTTATTCATTGCCTCTGCATTTTCGGAATTTATAATAAATCTCTCAAATCGAATGAGGACAAATGACATTTGTGATGATCTTGAAAAGCACAGCTCAAATGAGAATAGCTTTCATGCAAATTTTCAACTAATAGTTGAAGCACATGTATGGATTCTTAGGTGTTTCCATTTCAATCACTTCTCATATTCCCCAAAGGATCTTTCCACTGTTCTTCCAGGTTTTCCACATCACCCTACTGACCTATCTTAACAAATGAAATATAGTGATAGTGAGGTTGATATGGAAAGTGGTTTCACTTGTTTTTTAAATCTCCACCATCTCTAAGGGAACCAATCACTAAGTGCCTAAAAAAAAAAATAAATAAATAAGAGGTATCTTCATTCATTCATTTTAATAGGAACAAGTACGGGTGCATACAAATGACCACAAAGTTTATGGGTGGAAGCAAAACGAAGGTTAAATCCGCCCCCCCCCCCAAGATTCAGGAGGATACAGAAAATACAGTCCCTCCCGAGAAATAATGACAAGAGATTTCAGTCTGAGTCTGAATCCCAACACCCTGCCATCCAGGCCTGAATTCACCATAAGTCACCGCTAGATTTTGCCATGCATTGGAATAAAACTTCAAAGGGAAAGTGAGAGGGGATGGAAGCTTCTTTTCAACTGAAGGCGCAGAACAGCTAGAGTTCCCTGTCGTTGGGTGACTGAGTTCTCAGCCAGAGGGCAATCGGCAAAAGGATTACTTGGTGGCGGAGAGCTGTCTCTCCCCTTTTCATCACCTTTCCCTCGGAGGAGGCCAAGTGCAAAAGGAAACCGTGCCAAGGGGTATGATGAGAGCCGAATCTAACCTTCTCTCAAAGATCTCTAACCAGAGAGAATCCATGTCAAAACGTCACTCTGCACTTTTCTTAGCCATGCTTCATTTCCTTTCATTTCAAAAAAAGAGAAAGAAACAAAACTGTTAGGTCTTCTCCATCCTCCATAGTGCATAGTCCCCTGGTGGGTCTAGAGATCTGCTTCTGAAAGCTCAGTCTTGAAAACCACAAAGGACGCAGTTGTACTCTGCATACGTAGTGTCATTGGGTGTTGGAATTGATTTCATGTCAACTGGCACCCGCCCCCACCCGCCTCGCCGCTGACGTCTATGGTTTCGCTAACATTAACCAGGCAGGCTTAGGCGTCCATACCTTGCATGGTGTGCTGGGCCTCGGGAGTGGCAGTCAGGGCCTGGGTCCACCCGAGGGCCTGTACTACTCTCACGACACAGAGCCGGATTCTTTCAGTTGTAGATGGACGTGCATTTCTACTTTAGGAAGGCATCAAGCAGAGGGAAATGCTTTGCTTCACAAGTCCTCTGTGCCAGACCACTGGAGTCCAGCTCGCCAGTCTGCACCCTGTGTTTAGGACTGCTCAAAAACCAGTTCTAGTGAATGAGTCTCCTCACTAGCAATGCAAAATTCGGGTCAGCTGCAGCTCCAAAGAGAGGTTCCAATAATCAGAACCCCGTGGCTGGGAAAATGTTCCCCGTGAGTTCTGCCCATAGATCTTGTGAGCGCTAACGTAGGTGGGGCCTAGGACAGAGCCTTTCCCAGGGCGGGGTGGAGTGGACTGGGGTTCTGAGGATGTCTCCCAGAGCAGACACTGCCATGTGTTTCCCTTGAAACAGCATATTCAGTGGCAGATGCTGGGCAGCTCACAGGGAACTTCATGCATGTTATTCATGCTCATATATACCGGTGATTCATGCCAGTGGAACATGGATTAAAAAAAATCCACAGAGAAGTCCAAGTTAATTTTAGCAGTTGCTGCAATGTCCAGACTTCAGGCGAACTCCTACGTGACTTGACTGGGTGAGGTTCAGTGTGAAGAACCTGAGAGCAGTGACGGCTGTTAAAATATTTAAATGAATTAAGGAGACAATAATGATTCTCTCTGAGAGCATATAAATCTCTCTCAGACTGGAAAACGGCTTGCCCTGGTGTCAGTTCTGACGCAGAGTGAACTTAGACAGAGTGGGGCTGTCTCCCAAGGATGCAAGTTTTTTTTGTTTTGTTTTGTTTTGGGGGGGGGCATCACTGCTCTCCGGTGGTGGGAGTAGGAGGTCCAGCCCCACTGCTGGAATTGAACCTCCGTCCCAGTGGCCCACAGTCCCGCACACAACCACTACGCCACCGGGGCTCAGCCTGGGATGGAAGTTTTTCTGGAAGCAGAGTGCCCCTTCGTTCTCCCATGAAGTAGCCCATGGATTTGAACTGCCAATCTTTGGGTTGGCAGCCAAGCTCTTCATCACAGAGCTACCAGGACTCATTGGAAATAGTTCACAGGGAGTGTCCTTTGATGAAGGAGTTTGGAAAATATTCCATGATAGTTCCTTCGAGTCCTGGGATTCTGTAAAATTTGTAAAACAGCCGGTATCTGCCACCCTGCCTCTTTTCCCTTCCTCATTCAACCTTGTGGGGGGATCAAATAATTCCAAACTGAGCAGCAGGAAGATACATTGTAGCCGGGCGCACAGTTACGACAGTGAATGAGTGCAGTCTTTGCACTCAGGATGCATCTTGGCTCCCTCACATACAAGCTGTGTGAGCGGGTACCTTGGTTCTTCCCTGTGCTTCTTGCTGGTCTTATGGGGAAGAGACGAAAACAAAACAGACACGTCCATTGCCACGAGTCAATTCTGTCTCACAGGGACTCCATGCATTACAAAATAGAATTGCTGCACCAAGCTTCTGTGAGTTGACCTATATGAAAGACTCAGATCCATGCCTGTTACACAGTACATATTAAGCACTAATCAAATTGTGCCTTCTATCTGAGCAAAACTAGTATTGCTTTTGTAATGTGCATACTACTTCCCGGGAACCAAAACAGAAGGAAGGGCGGATGACTTCGCTACACTCATGCTGGAACGCTGGAGGCCATTCAGTAGCCAAGGGAAACTAGATTTTGCTCTCTTGTTACAATGAAGGACAATATTTGGACTATGAAGATTTTTGTGGTTCAATCAGGTACACGAAATAGCCTTGGAGTGCTTTAGTGAAAGAATGTAACTGAGGTCAAAAGAAAATAAAAAGTCTGCCAGTTTCTTATACATATTTCAAAATCACTTTTATCTAGGGCTCATCTCTGTCTTCAGAGTCAAGAATTCAGGAGGTAACAATGAGTCACTCCAGAGAAGAGTATAAATCTCAATGGATCCATGAATTGCTTCCTTACCATCTCTGTTTCTAACTCAGCGAATGCTGACAGCAAGCTCTTGATTTCCTGAGGGCGTGAGTGAGCGACCTGTGAAACCAAGAGAGGGTGGCTAACCTCAGTACCAAGGTGACGTGAAAAGGGGTTAACAGATTTCACAACATCGCTGTCATTTAGGAAAAATAAAAGATGGTATTACCCAAACAATAAGGATACATGTAGGTCTGATTCCTCAGACCCAGAAAGGCTCATCAAAAAGTTGGTGGTTGAAAGTTACCCAGAAGTTTTGTAGGAGAAAGATTTGGGCATTCACTCCCACACCCTAGGGCTCAGCCCCGGTGGCGTAGTGGTTGTACACGGGACTGTGGTCCACTGGGATGG
Organism: Nesogale talazaci; assembly: GCA_004026705.1. NCBI lineage: Eukaryota > Metazoa > Chordata > Mammalia > Afrosoricida > Tenrecidae > Nesogale > Nesogale talazaci. The sequence continues at coordinate 99,589 of PVJH01005491.1, forward strand.
AGGTTCAATTCCAGCTCGATGGAGCAAAGTCTGGGCCTCCTACTCCCACCACCAGAGGGCGGTGAAGGCCACCCCCCCCCAAAAAAAAAGACCACACCCTAGAAATCTCTGTGAGAAAGCTCAATTCAAGTCCATGGACTCCCTGTGAGTCGAAACCAACTAGATGGCGCCTAATAACACCGACACTATTCCTGCTATCAGATCACACTACTAGAAGTCATTCAACTAGAGAAAAAGGGAAGATGTTTATTTTCTTTTTATGAGACAACACCATGAACTTGTAGTAAATAGACATCTTTCATGTTCTTTGCTTCTTCCTCATCACTGGCAGCTTTGCCCACGCACAGGCCCTTTCCCTGCTCTGACCCTGAAGTAACTGAATCACTCCTGGAGAGACAGAAAAAGAGTTGAGGTACTGGCGAGTCCGGGGCTGTGTCTAGCTCTTCTCCATTGAGACACGTGGGGTCTCTTGTTGCTTTTTTTATCCAGAGGGGGATCAAGGGAGCGACAGAATTTGTGGTGAGAAGGTAGAGAATGGTTTCTTCTTTCATCGTAAACTGTTGCTTGTAAAAAATATGATATATTCACACACGCACACACACACGCACATAAAATATATCCAGTGCAATTGCAATTGTTGTGCCAAACACTGGGAAGGGCCACTTTGGTCGTTGTATTTCTGGAGTTTTAAACAGTTGTCTTAACAACAGCTGCATTTCAGTAAGACTCGGGCAGGTGGCTCCAGATAAGCCACTTGCCACTCACATTCAGACTGACGCTTCCATGCTCACAGTCCACAGGAAAGAGTGTGCCTTTGTGTCTGGAGTGTGTGTTGTTGGGTCAGGCTGGGCAAGAGGAGAGGAAGGAAAAATTGGCTTCTTTTTACTTCTCTACCACCGTTTTTGATGTAAATACATTTTCATATCTGAGGACTATTGACATTAGTAGTGTGATGATCACGTTAGACAATGAAATAAAATAATTAACATCAGCATAAAAATTATTCATACCAGAAAGTCTCTTGTTTTCCTTTCCCCCTTTCCAAGAAAGCTTATGGTATCATATCACCCGACTAAGCAATCTCATCACAGATATTTCCAGTGATTTGGCCAAAAGTCCTTCCACGTAATTCAGAGTCTCTGGATGCGCTCTTTGGCAGGAGTTATTTTTAGACCATCTATCTGGAGGTGTGTATTTTGGTTTTCCCGAGGAAGTCTGAAGTCTCTGTCTTTCCTTCTGTTCTCCGCCGCCGTAAGTGGGAGGCACCAAGGCAGAGCCTCGGAACTGGGGAATCAGAAAGGAGCACTCTGGGTCAGCCCATCAGCTCAGGAGGGACGCCCCACAGAGGGAGTATCGCCGGCCTGTAAACCAAGACCAGAAGAGGTGGTTACAAACCAAATCCATTTTCCTTCTGAGAGTCAGCAATCCCACTAGGTAGCCTAGGTAGACCACCAAAGCAGAGTTTGTTTTTGTGCTGGGGTTGCCTATCTTAAAAAAAGGGGGGGGCGTGGAATAAAATAGAGGGGCGGGGGTGGGGGCGCCGTGGAGAAGGGAAAGAGAATTATAAAGTCCTCTGCTACACCTACAGCGTGAAAGTCACAGAATTCATCTCAAGGGCTGAATGAAAGTAAAAGCAAGCAGAAATGTCAAATCTTCCCCTGAGGGATCCAGTGGGCAAGACTACCAGCATTTATTACATAGCTTTTTAAAGCTTCCAAGTACTCTCAAGTAAAGGGGGAAAGCCCCTTCTGAATGCCCTTTTTGGATTCAATTCCTTATATAAGAACACAAACACCATTCTAACGATTAAATCCTTTGGAAGATTTACATTTTCATGAGACTTCTTTGCCAAACTGATTCTGTTGTTGGAGGCCACGGAGGTGGCTCCCACCCATAGCGACCAGTTGCACAACGAAAGGAAACACCGCATAGTCCTGAAAACTGTCCGCTTAGCTTCTTAACAGATCGCAGACTGAGATATTTCTTTGTCCTTAAGACTCCACTACGAGGTGGACCGCTCGCTCTAGAGGGGGTTAAACTACCTCCCCAGCAGGTCCTCTAGATCAGTGCAAGCCACTAGGAAGAGAGTGGGAGCCACAGATAATCCCAAATAATTTTAGCATTGAAAAAGAGACACTTTTTGTTATTGAATAGATTTCGATAGGCAAGCCATATAAAAATACGAATGCCTATGTCTTGCTGTTTTTGCAGTCGTTTTCTGAAATCCTGAGTTGGGAGTACATAAGGGAACATCTGTGTTGGTGTCCCCACACATCAAGGGGCCCGCCCTGCTCTCTTTCCACATACAAATGAAAACACAAAGGCCCGCTAATATTCCCAGCTAGGCCAAGGCCGCTCTGATTGCTTGATCCCGCACCCAGCGAAGGCACAGGCTTGGCCGCTAAAAAGTCATACCGCCGCCCAACAGACCCGGGCCGCAGGGGTCTCCCCGGAAACCACCGGCGTCTTGCACAAGCAGGAGCGGGCCCGAAGGTCAATCTTCCCTTTCCGCTTACCTGAGTCCACCGCGAGGCCCAGGCCCGGGGCCACGTCCCCCGCGGGGCTGGGGAAGGGTCCCCCCGGCGCGGCCCACGCGGCGCCGGCTGGCTCGCCCTTGGCCGAGAGCTCGCAGGGCGGGCTGCCGGGCGCGGGCGCCGGGCCGGGCGCGAGGCGGGCCGGGCGCCCCGAGGCGGCGGGCATCAGCAGCCCGTAGCGCGGGTCGAAGTGCGGCGCGTAGACCTCGTGCATCGCAGCCGGCCGTGGGTAAGCAGCGGCTTGGGCGCCCAGGGCGCCGCTCAGCGCGTAGGGGTGGTGCGGGTGCGCGTGGTGCCACGGCTCCGCGGCGCCCTGGTGCAGATGGCTGTGCAGCGCGGCTGGCGAGTAGGGGTCGGCGGGGGCGAAGGGCAGCTCCGAGTGCGCGGTGGCCAGCGGGTTGCCCAGCGGCGCGGGCACGGACGCCTGGTACGCGCTGTTCCAGAAGGAGGCGGGGAAGCTGCGCTGGCTCATCGGGAAGGAGCCGTCTTCAGGCCGGAGGCAGAAGGTGAAGGAAAGGCAGAGAAAGAGAGGAGGGGGTGGGGATGTGCATTGAGGCTCAGAGGAAAGAGACCTGGTGGGAAGACCCTCCTGGTGAGGATCTGATCAGCTTCCAAAAGGCTCGCTTTCAGGAACCCACTTTCTTGGCTTTTGGGAGGTAACCGGTGACCTGGCCAGGAGTGGACAAGCTGAGAGACTGTGAGCCCAAGGTGTGGGAAGTTGGGAGACCTCCTGGATTCAGCCCCCCACCCCTCACCCCTTCTTTCTCAAGACAGACAAGGCCTAGCCCTTCCTCACAACTGCATCCTCTCTCAAACTCAAGATGCCTCTTCCCACTCTAGTGGAGCTCCTTAGTGAACAGACTATCTCATTTCATGTCACCAGTTCCCTAGATCTGGAAAATCTGCCCCCGCCAGAACCTCTATTTAGCATCCATCCGTGGACACACTTCACGGTATTGCTAAAGTGAGCCTCCTTTCTCGAAACCTCTGTTTAAATATTTTTATCCCCAAGAACTTGAGCAAAAGAGTAAAAGAGGCATATCAAAAGGCAGTTGTATTATTTTCCCAGAGGGATATCCGGTCTTTATAAATTTTAATTCGCAAACTTCCTGCATCAGATAAAGTGAGGGATTCTTTGGATAGTCAAAATTGTCATTGACTCAGACCTTGGTAGTATTTTTGGAGAATGAAATTCGGATCGAATTTGTTGTCTTCTGTGGTGAATTTGAGAGATTTCATTTCAGTAACTTTATTGAGCATCTAGTGGTGGAAGATATCTACACTGTGTAGCAGGGCATCTGAAATGTGGCAGGGCATCTGTGTAGTGGCATCTGAAATGTTTTAAGAGTTTTTTGAAAGGGTTTTAAGTGCAAAGTGTTCGGGAAACTGGAGAATAAAAAGAATGTTCTGCAATTAAAACTAGTAGTTTCAGATCTTGTGTATGTCAGGTTTATACAAACTTTCAGCTATCTTAAGAAAAATTAAGGGCAGGAGGATAGTCACCCTGTCCAGATCCTAAAACACATTTTTTGTTTTTTTAATGCAACATTCTTTATTTAATAAATAGTGCATATTTTAAAACAGCAGCAGCAACAACAACAAAAAACCCTCCTCCATGCTTATTGAGAAAATTTGCCTAACAGTTCCCTCACCCTTGGTTTTATTGTAAATAAAGGGGAGGTTAAGCTTTGGCTTCAAAATAGAAAAAGCTTCTGTAGGTTTGCCCAAGACAGCACCATTCCAGCAGTACTTTGGTGAGAGGGACAGCAAAATACAGAGATGTTATGGTCTGGACGAATACTTACGAGATAGTTTGGTTCTACCTAAACATTTTTATTTCTTAGCTACCTCACTTGTTTTTTGTTACATTTTGTTAATGCCATTTTCTCCTTCAAGGTTTTCCAAGTCATGGAGCCTGGCAAAAGGTATACCTATAGTTTAGGTGACTATCTTCCATAGTTTACAATGGGGTCTGGGCAAAATTTTAGAGAGGAAATTGCTAGTTGTTCCAGGTGACCCTTCTTCCACCAAATTTGAGAGAAGGCTTGCATTTCTACAGCACATTTACATATAACGGTATATTTGAATCTAGCCGTAACCACTGTGTGTAGTTAAGAAAACAAGTATTCTTCTAATTTGAGAGATTAGTAAGTAGATTAATGTCAAAAACTTTCAAGAGACTTGCCCAAGGTCAAACTGAAAAGTAGTGGTGGAGCCAAGTAATAAACCCAGGCCTCCCAATGCTAAGGCTAGTGGTTTTTAGTCACTTGTTTCCTCTGATCTTCAGGAAGAAATCATATGCCTAATCAAATGACCCTCTCTTCTCTGACACCTGGTATTCTTTCAGCTGATTCTCTTTTGTGATTGTACCCCAGGCTGCAGGATTCTCCATACTCCAACCAACAATACTCACCCCTCCAGGGTGCTGAGCCCCTTGGGGCTTTACTGCTAGTACAGCTGGGGGAGTAGCTGCTGGGCTGGCTCAGAGCCCTGCTGAAGTGCTCGTCCACCACAGAACTGATGTCCCCCTGGAAGTAGGTGAACAGGACACAGCGGGAGTTGATGTACTCAGCCTCTGGTGGATGATCTTTCTCTGGACTGCTCTCTTCTTCTTTTATACTGGCTGGAGTTTGGCTGGAGAATGAGGAGCTGCCGCTGCCTACACTGCTGGGGCTGGCGTTGCACTCCTGGGCTTCTTGCATTTTGGAGTAGTAGGCTAGTTTCTGCTCAGAGAGAGAAAATACAGATCTGTCAATTTCAAGAGAGGTGGCAAATTAGTGTCAAACTGCAATCTTTCATCTTGATATAGCCTCAAGGGATCCACTGGGAAATATGCCTTAATGCCTATATCTAAACCGTGTGCGCACCACTAGCAATTAACTAGCAATAAGCGGAGCCATACTGCCTGCAGGCCCCCCCATCTACCGCCAAGCAAAATGGGCTTCTTGAGAGGCAAGTCCTGCCTGCTCTTCTTTCCTCTGTCTTCCTGGGAGTCTCCCGGGCTGCCAGGAAAGCTCTTGGAAGATGGCAGGGTGAAGATTCCCATAAGACATGTTAGTGGACAGGTTATGAGCTGAATTTGACACAGCAAAGCCCAACTCAGAAAACACACACACACACACACACACACACATACACACAAAATCAGGTCTCTCAAGTCAAATTCGTGCCTTACTGTTCCCTGAGAAATGTGGATAGAAGATGCTACATTGAGCATCTCATGATGAGCAGAAAAATCAACTAAAACAAAACGACTCATTGCAAAACTGGAATGCACAGGAAGAACTTCCTCAGACAGTTTGAGATAGTTTCATTTAGAAATGAGTTGTGTGGCATGAAAATGTGGATAACATCATGACCGGGAATTAATAAATATGAGCTAATATTTGTTTGCTTACTCATTTATGTTTGTTTTTAAAAGTAAAAAAAACCAAAGCAACCTCAACGACTATGAGCATTTTCACACTCACCACCTCTGTGTACACTGCGTAAACCAGAAGTCAAAATAAGCAAAAGGGAGAATTTTAAGATTCAGGTTGTAAGGTCAGGTAAATTGTGATGTCTGATAATGACTTTCAAACCAAGTGTAGCTGCAGATAACATTTTCTTAGGAATAAATAATGAACATGAATGGAATGCTGCCTCAGATGGCCTCAAAGCAAGTCTGGATCATGCAAAAATGAATGAAGATCTTAAATGCAATACACTGGACCAGGGCTGTAGAAAAGTACAGGAAGGGGCTCTGGTTATTCCCCAAATCTTCACTGAAATGAAACAAAGCACAGATTGAAATACGAAAAGGGAGCTAGAGGGAGGAAAACAAAACCAAAACCCAACCATTCATCATTAATCAACCCAGAAAGTTCTGCTTAGATGTTCTGAATTTCCAAACAAAATTAGCCAAACCATCTACCCTGCTTTGCACTTCCAAACCCAGCCTGCATCCTGCACCCCACTGTGCATGTATCTTGTTCTTTTTCAGAAAGTCTCCTACCTCAATGAGAAACTGTAAAAAATATATATATTAGTCCAGCACACCTAGGTGGGAGAAAAGAAATCTGCCATGTTAAAGGAAAGTTGTAGAGTTGTTTTACAAATGTTGGAGGCGGGGCTGCTACTCAAGTCTCCAGAGAGGTGAACAATTATCTATGAAGCTCTCCTGGGGTGGGGGTAGGGGGTGTCAGTCACATCCCCTTGTTACTCCTCCGAACATTTTAAGGCAAAGATGTGTTCTGCAGGGCGCTCTTTGTAACAAATTCACTGGCTCAGGATTTAATGGACCTGATTGCTGGAGAAATGAAGTGGAAACAAAATGATTCCAGGGGTAACTTGCAAGGATCAGAACGCAGCTATTGTGCATCCCAGACAGAAAACCAGAGGCTGGCCTTGCTTTTGTGTGGTTGTCACTGTCATCTTCAAAACAACACTTGCTTTGCCTGAACCTCCCAGAAGCTATCTGGGGTGCTCAGGAGTCTCAGAAGAAGATCCAGCTAGCGCCATCCTCCTCTCTGTATTTCCGGGAAGACCCAGACACACCTTAGCAGGGTTTGCCTAACTCCCCAAGAGAGCCAACCTGAGAACGAAGGGGCAAGTTAAATGCACTGCTTAACCTGGGAGGGACCCGCACCGCCTACCCCGCTTCTCCGCGACGTCTGCCACTAGCTGGGACCCGACGTTTGGAGGAGCGCGCGGAGGGTCTGGGGACCTGGGAGTCCGGCGGTGTTGGGGACACTAAGGATGAGACACTTGCCCCTGAGTCCTAGGTCCCAGGAGACACGTACCTGGTGGTAGGGGGTGTAGGCGGCTGCGAAGTACGGCTGCGGAGGACCATAGACTTGGTACATAACATCCAGACAGCTCATGGCGCCCGGGCAGCGGGCAGCGGAGCCGGTGGGTCAGGGTATCCTCATCCACGGAGGGTCGGCGGAGCGCCGGGAGGGTGCGCGGGTTCTGGAATCATCGGCGGAGGAGCGAGGGGCAGCTAGCTCCCAGGCTGCTGAGCGCGCTCGTTCGCTCGCTCCCCCGGCGCCCAGGCGATTCGAGCCGGTTCTGCGCTCCGGGTGGATGCGGCCGGGCTCCCGCTAGTGGGCATTTAAACCCTACGCCCGACGGCCGTGCTGACGCCACTCAGGGCCCGGGGGGCGGGGGCTGGGGGAGCCCTGGGGGCGGGGGTTGGGGGGGGGCCAATGGGGAGCGAGGTGTAGGAGCCAGTGGGGCCGGGGGTGTGTTTCCAGCGGCTCCCCCAGAGGTGTGCCCGTGGCCCGGGTGCCTGAGCTTTCCCCTGGAGTGTGGGGCCCGAAGCCCCGCACCGCAAAGCAGGAGGAGTTCTCCGGGTTACAAGAGAAGGGGGTGCGAGTCCGTCGGGAGTGGGTGTGGGAGAAACGGGGGCCTTCACCGGGAAAGAAAGAGAATTGTGGTGCGCAGGGCAGGCCTGAGGGAGAGGGTTGGCGAGCCCAGACCCCGTCCTGGAGCCTGTGTGCCCCGGACTGGCGAGGTCCTCTTGTCGGGCGGTTTGGGGCCCCCGGGGGATGTGCAGGGAGGCGTGGCTCTGTCCCCAGGAATCCCCTACGGATCCAAAGCGCGGCCGGCCCGCGGGGTGTCCAGGAGTCCCGGCCTTTCTCCTGACAGGCGCCCGGGGCCGGGAGCTCCCTCTGCGGGAAGTGACCGTGGCTGCCGCGGCCGCCGGACTCCACCTCCCGGGCGCTCCGCAGACCGGTCCTGCCGCGGCGGCCTCGCGACCCTTCCAGCCCACCCTCTCGGAGATTTCCCCGGGGCTGCTCTCCAGCCTGTCCCGCGCCAACGATCTCGATGGCCAAGTCCCAACCCGGCTCCGCCGGACTCACTGCCACCCGCCTCGGGCCCCTCCCGGAGGACGCTGCTTTCGAAGAGTCGGGGAGGCGGTGGGCAGCCCCTGTCCCTGAAGTGACGGACACGCCCTGGGACAGGGCTCCGTCGGTTCTCATAGAGGCATCTTAAGAACTGCTGCCTTCGCCGCCCCAAACACTGCGCTGAGACGTCGGGGCGCATCTTCCAGAGCCGAGAGGACGCAGCCGCTGGCGGAACAGCCCTGGGTCCTCTTCGGTCTAGCTGTGGCTCTCAACTGTCCTCATGCCGCGATCCTTTAATGCAACCATAACATTATTTTCGTTACTACTTCATCACCGCCTTTTTTGCTACTGTTAAGAATCAGGCAACCCCTGTGAAAGAGTCCTTGAACCCGCAAAGGGGTCGCGACCCACAAGCTGAGAACCTCCACAGAGGACTCCCATCTCAGGTCTGCTTCCAGGGACAACTGTCCTTTTTGCCCTGCAAGTTTGGGAATGGATGGTGGCCAGTGGGGAAAGGTGTTTCTGGGAGAGTACAGGCCAGAGTGGGGGCGGGGTAGGCAGTGGTAGTGGTGGCAGCAGTTGGGACATTTGAGTGTCCAGCCTCCAGAAGCAAACCCTTGTTAGTCCCCATTTTCAACTTAATACAAAGTTCCAAATCGATTCTCTGTAAACGACAAGGCTCAGGCAAAGGCATGCTTCAAGACATTGCGGGTATCAAAACGTGGATATTTGAAACCAAACCATTTCAGGGTTACATTTTGGGGGAGCTTTGGCTGACTTATAAATGGGCAATAAACTCTGCATCTCCAGTTCGGTTCACAAATAGTTCCTTTTTCTGTCTTGAAAGATCAGGGGCTGTTTGTTGTCTCCAAAGATCAGGGTTTGGAGGGGGAGGGGTGTGTGGGGGTGGTAGTGGTGGTGGTGGTGGGGCAGTTCTTTAGTTAACCATGATGCAATTTACTTTCATGGAAAACGAAAATAAAAATAAACAGACCTCACGTAGTCTGGTTCTACCCAAGCGTCTTTTCCCTGGCTCTTCGCCTCGGGTTGAGCTCTGCTGGCTTCTGCTAGCCTAAATCTCTAGCTGCAAAGGTAAAGATGGGCTCACCACTTCCCACTCCGCGCCCGCTCCAGTGACGCAGGAAAGCCCACACTGCCCATTCTCCTCTAGGAACCCTTTTCCTCCTGGGGCAGAAGGAAGAAGCTTCCACAGACAACTTTTGACCCTTGTGCTTGAGAGAGAGGGTGCAGAATTCCGTCTAGCTGGGTGCTAACGCCCGCCCTCCCTGAGTGGGGACTTTTTCTGCTCTCCCTGTGCCAGATTGGTGCGCCCAGGACCCCAGGGCATCAGGTCTGACGCTCCTGCCAGAATGTGAGGGTCTGGCAGAGACCCCATGGCCCAAGGTGGTTTAGACTGGTCACCTTTTCCTTAAGCGCACACTTTGGATTAGAGGTTCTACTTGGGCTCCCTCCTTTAACAAGGGTGCTGGAGGGAACTTTTGTCTCAAAGCAGGCTAATTCCTGCAAACCCACTTCCCAGACTCTCTAGCAGTGAGGGATTTGGTGCGCGGCTGGTGCGGCAGGGCGGGCCAGGATCCCAGGCTCGCTTAGGGCTCGAATCTTCACACCGCTTCTTGGCCTCACTTTAATCCAGAGATGTTGACTCATAGTGTCGCCAAAGGACTCTATAGAAATGTCACTCAGTGAAAATAGAAAGTCCCACCTTTCTGTCGTGGAACTGATGACCTCGTGAACTGCTGCAGGTCTGTTATCACCAAGGGACCACCAGGCTCCTCCCCTCTCTGCACATTGACATTTTAAATTTACTTTGGCTTTCTTATTAGGACTTTGGATTTTCCCTGGATTCAGGGGAAAAAATAGCAAAAACTCCTAATGCACAAAGACCCAGCAAAAATTTAGTTATTTTAAAAATGATTACAGAAGCGGTGACTTCCTACCTTTTGACAAAGATCACAAAAGAAACGTCTAATTCTAAGGTTTCTGTTCTCATTTTCCAATATCCTCTTGTGCAAAAACCAAACAGGTTCATGAAGGGCAGGGAGGCCATTGACTGCACAAGGAAAAAGCACAGAGATTCTACCCAGTAAGTGTGAATTTTGAATTTGAAAAGAAAAGTGCTCTCTGTATTCCGTTGGAATTCTCCCTTCAAAACTAAATGCAGAAGTTCCAGTTTCACTTAATGAAAAACTCAAATGAAAACAAAATAAATTTATGTTCTTTCTTTTTTATCACAATCCATATACCCATCCATTGTGTTAAGCACATTTGTACATTTGTTGCCATCATCATCCTCAAAACATTTGCTTTTTACTTCAGCCTGTGGTATCAGTTCCTCATTTCCTCCTCCCTCGCTGCTCCCTCTCCCTTATGAATCCTTCATAATTTATAAATTATTGTTATTTTGTCATATTTTACACTGTCTGATGTCTCTCTTCACCATTATTTCTAAGTAAGTATATATCCCATGATCTGATCTACTGGATAAATCAAATTGCTTATAATTACTTACATACCCATCAGCTTGCTTTGTAATTATTCACCTACAAACCAAATTACTTTGTAATTATGAGCATGAATGTGATTGTCCCAAACAACTTTTTTTTCGTTTTTCAAAAGTGTATTTTCTTACATTGTACACCAGTCAACTTTAGTTCAGGTGAAATAATCACAATCTTCTGATCTTATTTTCCTTGAGCTTATAGTAACATTCACTTCTAGCTTTAAGATTAGGAAATGAATTTAACACCCAATTCATCTTTCAGAAATGAGATAATTTTAAAGTCTCTGTAAAATTATTAGTAAAAGAATGATTAGACAAACTCAGTTGATAAAATCCAAATATTTAAAAAGTGACACCCTTAAGTATCAAAAGAAAAGTGAAATTTTTATATCAAATATGTTGATGTGCTATATTTTTTTGTTTGTTTAATTTTATTGGGGGCTCTTATAGCTACTACAACATTCAGTACATCATTTGTATCAAGCACATTTGCACACGTTTCCACATACATTTCCCAACATTTTCCACTTGAGCCCTTGGTACAAGCTCCTCTTTAAAACAACAACAACAACAACAAAAAACTCCCCTTTCCCCTCCCCCCCTTTTTTTAAATGAATCAATTTATTGGGGGGCCCATACAACTCCCATCACAATCCCTAACATCAGTTGAATGCAGGCCACTTTTACACACCCATTGCCATCATCATTCTCAAAACATTCTGCCTCCCTCCAGGCCCCCATTATCAGCTCCCTATATTACCCTTCCTCCCCCACTTCCCCTTGAACCCTTAGTAATTTACAAATTATTTTTTCATCCTGTACACTGTACAATGTGTCCCAACACTCACTTCCCTGTTAAATGTGTCCCAACACTCACTTCCCTGTTGTCCGTGCCCCAGAGAGGAGGCTACGTGTAGATCCCTGAAGTTGGTTCTCCCTTTCTATTCCTCCATCCCTCCACCCTCCTGGTATTACCACTCCTATTACTAGTCTTGATGGATCATCTATCCTAAGTTTCCCATGTTTCCAACTTCACTGTACATCTCCTGGTCTAGCT